>CM036764.1:4045531-4117503 GCA_020796225.1 Arion vulgaris | reverse complement strand
TTTCTAGTTTCCTTCTTGGTAAGGTTCTAACATTCCATGTTGCAAAACGAATGTGTCTTTTTCTTGTTTTCATGTATTGTTTGTCTTCAGATGGATGTTTTTGCTTCATTCTCGTCTTTGGTTGTCGTGGTGAAGTCCCAATTTTTTCCCACGAGGGCCAACCGCAAATCATTTGTATGCCCTGAAAGCGCCTCATGTGTCCCCACACTTTGCTTTTTTCCTTTTGAGCCGTTCATCATTTTGATTCATCCGCCTCCCTTACCGTTACAGTCTTTTTAATAAAGGATGGACATTCCTTGCCGTTTAAAAATAGCTGCGTTATGACTCATAGGGTAACCTATCGTAAACCGGTATCGCATAGTCCATCACTTTCTGTCGAAAATGGGTAGGTTACTCGCGTCGGGTGTATAGAATAAATATTCCCCCCTACATGGAATAACTATAATGACAGTCAACCTGTTAGTCAAAAACGACCTAAGGCATCTCTATGCTTCAAGTATAGATATAACTTTCCCCCTAAACCACAGTAAACTATACACCCAAAGGACGAAATAGTAAACACTTGTCACAGCCGCCATTAAAAAACCTACCATTATATAAACCTATATATACATATATGGAATATAATACAAGATATTGCAAATTAAAGGGTCAGATGTGAGACTTAAGCATCTGAAAACCCGTCGCCATTTGTAACAAAAAGGTGAATGGCTACTAACCTATTGGAAAGCCCGGCATATGATATATAAAATATGGTGTGTGTTTATAATTTAGTATTTACTAACATCACATTAGAAGTGTGATACGACGGGGTTTAAAGGGAGGGTGACCCTATTAGAAGGGCAGGCGGGCCAAAGTAGAAGTGAGAGGTGTACATGTTAGAAGTGTGAGATGACCCTATAGGAAAAAGAGCAGTGCCCAAGCTAGAAGGGACAGGTGGTATGTTAGAATTATGAGGGGGCCCAAGTTAGAAGGGAGAGGTGACTATGTGAAATGTAAGGTATCAAGTTAGAAGTGAGAAGTGTCCCAAATTAGAAGTGAGTAGAAGTGAGAAGTGTCAAGTTAGAAGTGAGAAGTAGAAGTGAAAGTGTACAAGTTAGAAGTAGAAGTGAAAATGATAGGTGTGAGGTGACTATGTTAGAAGTGTGTGGTGTCAAGTTAGAACTGAGAAGTAGAAGTGAGAGGTGGCAAAGTAGAAGTGAGAGGTGACCATCTTAGATAGGAGTTGACCATTGTTAAGTAAAGAGGTGACATGTTAGAAGTTTGAGATGATCATACTAGATGGTGGAGGTGTTCACATTAGTAGTTTGAGATGATCATGTTGGAAGGAGGGGTGACTATGTTAGAAGTGTGAGATGTTCAGGTTAAATGTGAAGGTGTACAAGTACAAGTGAAAGGTGCAATGTTAGAATGGCAGGTGACCATAGAGAGGTACCTATGTTATAAGTGACAGGTGTAAAAAGGGAAAAGAAGAGTTGAATCTTAGAAGTTTGAGGTGTCTTAAGTGCGTGATGAACATGTTATTGTTCCTACAAAATTCTTGATCACACTAAGGTTTAATTTGTGAATCTATCTGATGAATACAAGAAATTTTTTGTGCATCAGTCTTATTACCTCACGACGTTACGAATTCATGTTTAACTAATTGGTAGATAGCTTAGTTGATGCAAAAAACTTATTTGTTATATAATTTTGCATAAGACAAAAAATGATCATCAAAGTTTAGAACACATAAAACAAAAAATGGTGGCGAATGATTGCAAATGCTTTTTCCCTTTAATATTACAAAAGAAAGGTCACATAGTGAACAAATGATCCCTTCCACTTCTATAAATGAAAGTAAATGTTGCGTACATACCCCAATGACAGTCGGTAGGAGACATTGTGAACGATTAATTCCACGGATTCCGATTTTATGTGACTGAATTGCATTTGGAAACGGAAATGCTTATTATAGACAAACTTGACAATCGTACTAAAATTTCGACAAGTATACAGATCAACGTCAGTAAATTTAGTAATAACATATAATAAATTTTACAGATCAAAAGGTTTGGGTGGACAAAAATACTTTTGGAACGTTGTCACTGTACTATATAAAAATGCAAAAATCAGAATTTCTGTCAAGAGGATGTTTTTATATCGGTCATTAAAGATGATCCGTTTGGAACGAACTATAGCAGTGTACAGGTTAAAAGTAAAAGGTGTCCAAAGTAGAAGTGAGAGGTGAAAATGCTAGAAGTGAGAGGTGACATTGTTAGAGTTGAGAGGTGTCCACATTAGAAGTGTGAGATGACCATGTTAGAAGTTAGAGGTGACTGTGTTTTAAGTGCAAGACGACTATGTTAGAAATTATAAGGTATGGACTGACAACGTCAAGCGCAACACACTGCTCAAGATAGAAAGCTAATTCCCCCCACAACCTCCGGCAAATGTGGATAAGATAAGATAAAATAAGATCTACCTAAGTTCTTCTTGATATACTACAGGTGTTCAAGATAAATGCAGCCAATTAATAAATCGAAAGTTGCAGTTACACAGTGGTGGTGTCTTTTACCCGTTCTCTAGCTCGTCCTCCGTCACATTTGTTCATCGCCCCTTCCCGCACTACAATTACATACCATCACAACAACCTTGACCTATACTAAGTCATAACTGAACCTTCTCATTTTCTACATATATGCCAGACTACTCCATTCACAGGCTGCTTTTATCTTGAATACTCTGTACTTAAAACTCACAGAATTGGTAAAATTCAAACAACACAGTGTTCTATCAAAAATTTATATTTTCCCGCTCCCTTTTCTGATCTAGGTCAGGGAACCCCCAGTAAGTTGTCTTAAATAGTTATCTAGAGTTGGCTGTGGCTGGACTTATAACCCGTAACTAGTGGCCTCCTGTTGGCTTGGTAAACAAAGTCGACCTCGACGTGACCTCTCATTCAACCATGACTGTGGCTTTTTTATGGAGTATTAGATTTCCAAGCGTCCAACAAGCCAACTTGATAACTATACCAGACAACTGCCCGGGGTTCCCACCTAGATCAGAAAAAGGGGCGGGAAAAATTTGATTGTTGATAGAACACGCAAGCTTTTTTTGCAATTTTCCACTTCTGTGAGTCTAATACAGGAAGGACTTAGGTAGTTTTTAAAGAAAATAATGATAGGGTAAAGGGATTTCTCCTACTCCACCCTTAATATAGCTTATATATTATCTCCACCCTAGTGGTGGAGCAAAAGCACAATTAAATTTACTAAGGGGAGATAACTATTGGTTTATATAAGGGGGAGATAATCTGTAGGTTTTAGGGGAGCTAATTTTTAGTAGATAAGGCACTTAGTCCCCATTTTTGGCACTACAGATAGGCAAGAGCAATATACTCCCCTACCCCACCTTAATATAGTTTATATTGTAGATAGACTGCAGAAAGGTGCACGCAGACGTTGGTTTAATTGCGGAGATGCTGTTAGGGCATCATAGGCTGCCTGTCCGTCTTGGGGACTTTGCTCCAGTTTGTCTATTTGCGCTTGCTCCATTGCATTTACCACATCCGTGGTTCTCACAACTATGGCTTCCACATAGTTGGGAGTCTGGTTATTAGACATTAGGTAAATATATTCATATCTAGAGGACAGATCTCCGACTGTGTGTCCGTCGGGTTTGCCCCTCATTGAATTTTTAAAAACAACTAAAACCTTAGCCTAGGAGTGAATCTGCTAAGCCGGTCATTATCCATTAACCTTACCTTCCGTGCAAGTTTCCAATACGTTGTTGGATGTTAGGGTCCTTTTGGTTCTATGTGTGAACGACAGGCATTTTCCTTTTCATCCTTTCTTGAGAAACTGACAAATTAAAGGGAATTTGAGTGCGAGCACAAGGCTCGAAACATTCCTTACAGATCAAGTAATTAGTGGGTAACAGCCAGTTGCCCATTGAGATATATGACTACACGACTTTAAGAATTTTTCTACATCACGTACGTCTGCATCGTTGTTTCATTTGTTCAACATTTTGTTTTGCAAGATAGATTGCGATCGACAGTTATCTCAGCCTTTCACCACTCTTAATCGTATGACAATCGAAAATGACTCTTTTCGCAGGAGAAACAAATCCTTGAAATAACCTTTGTTATTTATGTGTTAATGTTGACTTTTATGACATGTATAGTCCTTAATGCTGTAGATATCATATTTGTCATCCAGAGATTCTCTGTCCGGAAGGATTTAATTGTAGGAAATATGCGTTGAACATCAATGAATTTGTGATGTCATCACTGGCGTATGTACCGGAAGATGTAATGCTGGTTTTACTGGAGATGACTGTTCTCATGTCTGCAATGTTCTGTAATTACAAGGGATGGTCATATTGCGGAAAGTGTATTCAGTGTGGTTGTTACACCGGAGACAAATGTACAGGTAACTCAACATCTTAACTTTAACAAGCTTCTGATCGTTGCATTATATATGACCAATACAATTTGCAGTACATTTAATTTATTATGAACTTGACAAAAATAATGTAATGTAAAAAGTCTAGTAGTATTATATTTGATGTTTTCTACCAATACGCTTTAATATAGCTCTAGTATTCTAAAGAAACTGCATTTCTCTTACTCATTCATTTCATTGTACGTACACGTTTTCTGTATGCACATTTGTGTGTGTGGAAGTTGGAAAGCTATCAACATATAGCTAACCATATAGTATTTACATTTCTATACGGGGAATCGACTAGGACCCCAAAGCTCTTAGGTTCTTGCATTTATTGTGACTGCATATAATTATTTGCAATAAGTGTAACAGAGCTGAAGAGGTTCATGCATGGAATCGGTAAGGAAAAATCAACCTACAGACATGTATACGATGTCCATCGTTAACCGCACATGTATGCTTAAGCTGTGGAATTAATTAAAATCTTGATCGGTTGCTAGAGTCGAAACTAATTAGAGCTCACTGCGCAGCTGGAAAGTCAAGATTTCGACCGCCAAGTGACCAGTAATAAACCGCATAGTGGCTTTCAAATAGTCATGCACAAGTTGTCTATCGACTATAAAGACATTGGGGGAGAGGGAAAATTTTTTCTCCCCCAAATTTTACTAGAGATATAGACATATAACGACCTTATCTTCTCTAGAAAAGGTCAATTATTGTGTTTATGCTGACAGCCAAGTGGTGCTGCGCTAAACTTGTCTTGGAACAATCAAAAACCTGGAGTGTGAAGGGTGGGTGTGGAGGAGGGAGTAGACGTTTTAAAAACCTTCCACTCTACAAGTTTTAAAAAACCCTATCCACGTGTCACATTTGCATTGAAGACCGTTCTTTTAGGAAGATACAAGACATTCTTCCCATTGAATGCTGGGTAATAAAAGTTCATAAATGGCATCCATATTGAATGTGGTGAATCGTGAAACGTGTACAATAAATCAGGTTAGTCTACTTGTATTATTTTTTTCAGAAAATCTGAAATTTATTATAAACTTTAAAGTATCTCATATTCCAAAATTTTTTATCAACATTTAGTAAGGAAAACTACCGATAACGAGCCATTTAAAAGGGTCACCGCAATTATTTTGTACACTACTTTTTGAGTAGGTACTAACTCCCTAAACAGCAAATTTTCTTACGATCGCTAGAAATAGTGTCACTGAATCATACATTTTCAAAATGATGAATGATTTATCTCTCTTGTGTGCAAGTTTTATTGTCAGTGGTTATCTTGGGCTCCAAACTTTTGATCAGCTAGGGCGAAGACCCTGTTTTGTTTTGATGGGACTTTCACCGACTACTATGTCATGTTCTCTCTCCCCTTTTAAAAATATGTTTTTTATTTACAGAGCAATAAGCAGTAATTCTAAGCATAATTTTTAAACTGTTATGCTGTATTTCTGCAAAGGTGGTTCTTTGTATCGAATATCAAGTTTAGAATGATAAATTCCTAGCTGAATGTGACTATATAGAATTATCCCATTGACAACAGAAGACATTATTCATTATCTGAATGTTATCAACGACCAACTACATTATGTTTTAAAGATCTAATTAGGAACTGTAACATTATGCTTTTGTAAGTTAAGAGTAAAAAATAAATAATAGAACATATCCTTCCTTCCTTCCTTTCGTTCGCTTGAAATATGTCTATATATTTCAATGTTGTCTCTTGTATGAACTTCACTGTCTTTGTAGCTCACACAGAGGTCCGTGTAGTTTTATGTCGAGTGTTGTTCGTTAGGCCAGTGAGTTTGCCTCATTGTATCATATTCGGGGCAGTCTTGAAGTATGTGTCTGCAGTCTGGTTTGCCTGTCCACGTGTACCATGGCGGGAATTGCCAATCTTGAATTTTGTATACATGTGGCTGCGGAGCCGATTGTGTCCTGTTCTAAGGCGCAGAATAACAACTTGTTCAATCTGCTCATATTATAGTAATCGTCTTGTGTTGGTATTTGGGGCTTTCTCATTGATTTAATCATCCTTTTCTTTTGGTGGTGGGTCTGGCACATCCAGCTGCTCTCCTGCAGCACCTTTCCCCTTGGAATCGGTCTGCTGTTTCATTTCTGGTATTCCACGTGGAGGGTATCACTGCAAGACGACCCTTCGATGCTTGGACAATTTAGACAGTAGGGTCTGTAGACCTGGCAATTTCTGGACTGAAATTGCTTGGAGTGCTGATTTTGCATCAGTCAAAAATAAAACAGGTTGAGGATCGGGTCTGGTATTCAACAGTTTTTCAGTTTCCACCTTGATTGCCTGAATTTCTGCATCATAGTTGTGACAGAATTTCCCCTTGGTACTTTAATCGCATCTCTAGCGTTGTTTGGGTATTCTATGTCCACTCCTGCTCCTCCATTCTTCACTGCATTTTTTGCTGACCCATCCGTGTATACCCGGACCCAGAGGTCATGTGGGTATTCTTCATCAAGTAAACTGAGAGTGACTGTCTTGCGTTGTATGCTGTTCTGCTCATTCTTGTCGAATATTCCTTTCACTTCTGTCTGGATACATACTTCTGGTTCAGTCTCCTCTCTCCAAGGGGTTTGCTCTGGCACAGACTTTATGGGAATGCCAACTTTTGGTAGGTCTGAGGTTTGCCTATTCAGTCTTTTGGCCTGGTGAATAAAGCTGCTTCTTTTCAGCCTCCCCAATGCTAGATTTTGGAATCTGTTTTCCATTGGGTGGCTTGGCATACTCAAAACGTTTCTGCCTGCGTCATCACTTTGTGTCTCTGCGTTCTCTCAGTGTTTGTATTCCCCCACTCTTTCCATCTCCACTATTGGTGTTGTTTTCATTGCTCCTGTGATGACACGAAGCGCCGGGTTTTTGCCCCTATCCAGTTCTCCTAATGTGGTGTTTGATGCTGGGCACCATGCAGCTGATCCATTTTCCCAGGTGGGGTCGTATGCCCTGCTGATAAATATTTTAAGTATTTTTGACTGGCCTATGTGGTTCCACTTAACTTTCTCAGGATGTAACTTCCCCCTGGCCTATGCTGCTGCTTGTTGATGTGCTGTTTCCCACGTCAGTCTATCATCGAATGTAACTCGAGATGAACATATTATCAGGATTGAAATAAATTGCTCTTAACTAAATGCTGTTTATGCAGTCAAGTTATGTACTTCAATTACCCCCATATCAACAGAAACATTATATATATAATACATAGTAACAGCAAATAATGTGTATTACTACATGCAGGCTCCAATTTTAGAAAAAAGCAGCTAACAGTATAGACAGAAATATCATGGAAAACATAGAAGAGGAATACACTAGTTCAAACACTATACAATATTTAAAACAATATGGTAATAATTAGCATCAGGCAGATATGTTCAAATTATAAATGAACAAGTTACATGCAGATTTATTAGTTTGTGAAAGTGAAGAGGAAAATAAAATGCAATACTAAGATTAAAAAAGCACAAGCAAACCTATTAGAACTTGAGTTTGTAGCACTGTGTATAGATCTGATCCAGTATGTTACATTTAGATAATGTATTAACAAACACAAAATTACACCCCTACATATTAAGATCTTTTTTTGTTTAAACCCCTGTCTAAATACTCGTACTTAACATGCAAAGTATATAAAGTTCTCACAGAAAGATGTCATAACACAAAAAACAGGATATAATAAATTGCATTGATCACAGAGATATTTTTAATACATTAAATACAGCATTTAAAAAGTTCACAATTACATCTCCCCAGTGGGGCCAATCCATGCTGACACAGTTCCAGAAATACAATTAGCAATACAAGATTACATGACAATATACAGACTATATTTTCCAGATAAAAAAATTTCAAAACAACACATACGAACATCACTGTCAAACTGGATCAGTCTTAATGGTTTTGGGGTTTGGGGTTTTAGAAGAACAAGGAGGAGAAATTGTACATTCAATGGTAGCTGGTATAGAGAAAAGAGCTTGGTGTGTAAGAAATAAAACTACAGAATTAAAATTTATCATAAATACACAGCTGTTACAAACTTATCCAACTGTAAATACACAAGTTCCTGTGAAAACATAAAGTTTAAATAACAGCAGACCTCTGGGCTGTGCAATTTTATTTGTCCTGCTGTATTGTGTGTTGTATAGCTGTCTTTTTACAATTTGGAAAGTTATATATATGTGTAATGTGTGTTTTGAGATGTCTAAATGCATTCTAAAGTCAGTAAGTATGTATGAGCAAATGTGTATGACCAAGTGTGCATGAGTAAATTATGAATTAAAATTCTAGACTACTTAATCATGACAAATGTGGGCTAGTAAAATTGTATAATTATATTACAAATGTGTATTGTCAATGTTTGGAGATATGTATTTTTGTTTGAACTACCATTAGCAGTATATTTAGAAATGGAAGTATTATTGTGAAAGTATAAATTAATTATGTTAAACATTACATATTTCATGAAAAAGTAAACTAGATCCTTATGCATTTATGGAAATAGATGTGTAGTTTTATGTTATTGTGATCTATATATATATATATTGTATGTTGAGATATTTAAATATATAGTAATTTAATAGTAATTTTATAAATATATCTTTGTCTTTGTAAGTTTTAACATATTATAAATTACCAGACACAGTGAGTTTTCAAATTGGTCTTTCGTCAGCTGATGACATAGTATTATGTTCAACCATGCCCATCCCCATTTATGATGAAAACAAATTCTTTAAAATTAATTTATTCTTGAATTATTTTATTCTATAGTTTTATTACGTTTTCATTTCTATTGTAACAATTTTTCATTTTTTCTTATTAATTTACAAATCTATTACAATTAACTTTATTTAAGAGTTCTCAATTTATTTCAGATCTCGTTCAGTTCTAACACAACATAAACTACTATTACTTTTACCTTAACATTAAAATTAAATAAATATATTTAGTATCGTTAATGTGTTACCTTTACAAAAAAAACTAAACTTTTATATATTGTAACAGCATATTTCTAATGCTTTGAAGATTAACAACCTACCCCATCAGTGTAATTTGCACATCGTCAGCTAGTTAGAATGTGACTAGTTCAAACAGATATAACTTCATAATTATATTATATAACAGAGTTATACTGCACACAATCCCAGAGCTACATTAGAAATGTGAATATATTTTTTAAAGAATAGTGTATTGTTTTTTTACTTTAACAAAATTAAACGATATATAAACCGACCAAAAGTCGCCGTTTCATTGCACAGGAATGTAACAAAAGGGGATCTAAGCGAAACAAAGGGGCATTACTAAGTGAGTGTACTGATACGTGTGTACCAAATACTAAAATGAACTACTGAGCAGCTTCATATTTTGGGATTGTAAAAAAAAATAATAAACGTTGCGCTAGTGCCCACGTACCGTCGATCTTGTGATGTTCGAGGTCAGCTTCAGCCCAACAATTATTTGAAACGGAGAAAAGTACTCGCTGCAAGCATATCTCCAATTGGACATGTACCTCTCAGTTTGTGAGCTCATGTCAAACATCGTCAAATCACTCGGCACACGTCATTGTAACATATCTTCTTCTTCCTTCGTTCGTTCTTTTCGACCAATTTTAATCACTCTTTGTGATATGTTTGATCTTTGCCAAAAACGTGTATATGTAGCACATTGGTTTGGTAGACCCCTAAACGCTTAGACTTCTACATGTTTAGGATACGTGCATCCAACTTCAGCCAAACCTCCTTAGTAGCCTCTTACGACTTGCGTGGAGTAACAGTGGTTCTTTTCTTTCAACCCCGATTTGGGCCCTGTAACCACTCGGGCGATTGTAACATATTAAGCGTCGACAGAATCTAGACAACCATGTGACGAAGTGCAATCAGTATTTTGTTTAACTTGTTCTCGGATAGAACGACCATTTCTTCTAGCTTGATTCATTAAAGAGGGGTTCATGATGCACGGTCGACTTTCCTGTAACGTATATCTCTCTCTCTCGTGCGCGCGCTATCGTTCTTTCACGACCATTTTATCATTCTGATGTGATATATAAACAGCTAACACCAAAAACGGGTGTTATACGTACACAATCTTCAGTACCATTATGAGTTCCAGTGCGTATCCATCGGCGAAATGTTTGATTTCACCAACGTTTTTCTGGGGTTTGCTCTCCGTCACTTTGACTGTCCTCAGCAAACCGAGAAGGCGCAGGCTGCTATTTTTTTTTTAGGATTGCGATTTTGACGACCGACCCTCCAGGGATGTTGAGCGCATCTGCCCAGGTTGCGGGCTTTTGTGGACAACTTAGTTTTCCTTCCGTCCAGTTTATGTCAGTTTGTTCCGGGAGTCTTTGATTGGCCCAATTTAACTACAAGGTAGTATTTAAAACACGCATATTTAAAGCCTATACATTTCCTCATGCTTCTTAAATATCATGTTTCACACCCATACGTTGAAATGGAAAAATGCATGCTCTTGGTATACTATCTTTTTCTGGTGACGTCTAAACAGTTTTTATTTAGTGTTAATCTCAGCCCGTCTGCAAGCGTGTTCGTTGCGTGTTGGACTACGGGGGACTATCCCTCTGTGTGTGCGAGTTCAATTCCGCGGGATGGCAGAAAAAGCCACAGATTCCCCAGAGTTACGGTGTTCGGGGCACCGAACCGAAGGGTTACGATGTCCATGGCACCGAGCGAAGAGCTGAAAAGCTCAAGTGCTTCTGAAACTGAAAAATTAATTAAAAATAGTGTTAATCTAAGATGACTTGCGTATGTTGTCTTGTTTTGAAATTGTCCAAACAAGTACATATCCACACCTTCTCATAATAATTGACATTAGATCAATTTGAGACCTGGTTTCCTGTGATGACCATTTTAAACGATACGTGTAATATAAATAAATGTTGAGCTCATGCAAATACGTCTTCCTTATCTTAACCACTTTGCAGTAAAGCGGGTGGAGATTTAGTTTTCTATCTTGTGCCAGGTGTGTTGAGCTTGGCCCTTTTCAGTCCATGCTTTCGCAGGGACTCTGAGATATTATCTTTCCATCGTGTTCTCGGTCTGCCTGTGTTCTGCCTGGCTGTCGATTATTGTAGGCACGTGATGGGAAAAAAATGTGGTTCCATTCTCATTAGATGACCGAACCACTTGATTATTTAACTTCTCGATTTCTGTATCTGGTATAGTACCAACGATGATTCTGATATTTTCGTTTCTCACTCTATCTCTTTTTGTAACGCTGACAGCTTTTTGTGAAACTCATCTGCATGTTGTAATTGTTTTCCCTTTTTGTGTTCTTAGTCAGGGGCCATGTTTGGCACTGATAGCAGAGAGTTGGATGTACTTAATACTTACTTCCAGTAAGGGTAATAATTCACTCTTTTATTTTCTAAAATAATGTATTTTTCTTCATCATACTTTCTTCTAACATCAGGTTTGTATCTATTTATTTTAGGTTGTACTCCTGGCACATTCGGACCAGATTGTCAATTAAATTGCTCCAGAAACTGTGCAGAAACATGTAACCACACAAATGGATATTGTAGATGTCGTACTGGCTTTTCTGGTTTAAATTTAAGGTTAATTAATTTTTGTAATTAAGTTGTTTTAAATGATGTAAGACAGTAAGTGTGTTAGTTAATGTATACAACTTGTAGCAAATAACTATATCATTCCATTCTAACCACACACACACACACACACACACACACACACACACACATACACACACACATATTATATCATAAAGTTTTCCCAAAACGTCAGTAAAATAATTCACTTTTTTTAAAAAAAGTGTCATGGGGGGTGAAACAACTGTTATGTTTGCTAAATACCAATGAGAAGAAATTTATTGAATTTAATATTTAAAAGAACCCCAAATTTAAAATTTATATCCACTGACATAGCAAACTGTCATCCAAAATCATTATCAAATAAATCAGACAATATAATCTAAGATTGGATTATTTTTGATCCACATCTAATAACGTCAACAACAACGCACAAAATAAACTGAAGAAGATTATTAAACGTAATAGTTCAGTAGTTTTAGTATAAACATACATTATTAATTTACAATGTATAAATGTGAATCATGGAATATATACATATATGACTTTTTGGGGAATAGATAGGTGTATTTGACAAGTGTGCAATTGTGACAACTTATGAGGGAATACCTAATGTTCTTGTCTTTATGTTCATCTTTTCTCTCTTCTAAAAACGAATCAATTTTGCGGAATGATTTTCTTTGATTATATACAACTGTGTTATGCCAACACATACAAGAGAACACAGTGGAATATGCGAAACAATATGCTACAAAATGAGAGAGCACTTCACGGAGAGCAGAAGAAAATATAAGAACTTTTGAGGACCTAAGTATTCAAGAATATCTGCTAAAAGTTAACATGTCTTGGAGACTGAGATATTTCTATCACATTAAATGACATACTGGTTTGAGAAGAATAGAAACGCAATGTTTAAAGAAAGTCTTAGTACCTGTACATTTTCTATTAGCTAACTATCTCACTAATGTTCAATGCTCTACACCAGCGTTTCCCATAGTGAAATCTCCATTTTAATTCATCTTATGCCCGTCTTACAGATCTATTTATTCATCAATTTTCTATATCATATATATAATCATTTGAAAATTGACCATGTAGGAAAGAAATATATATGCATTTTCTATGTCAAATGAAAATAGAGGCAAATTTTTGGGAGGGAGGTGTTGGTAAACTGTTATAATGGTGAGGGGGGATTACAAAGTTTATGTAGTGCAAAGTGGGCGATGGGAGGAAAAGTTTGGGAATCTATGCTCTAAACTGAACTAAACGTATATTTCTTCAAATAATATTACATACATCTTAAACACATTGTATTCTTTCATTAATGTTTCCTCTATCACTAACATCAGATGCATGTATTTTATTTTAAGTTTGTAGTCATGACAAATTTGGACCAGATTGTCAATTAAATTGCGCCAGAAACTGTGCAGAAACATGTAACCACACAAATGGATATTGCAGATGTCATCGCTTTTCTGGTTTTTAAAATTGCATGGTTAATTAATTTTTGTAAAAAAGTTGTTTTAAATGATATAAGACAGTCAGTGTGTTAGTTAATGTATACAATATGTAAAAGAACTATATCATTCCCTCTAACCCACACACACACACACACACACATATATACACACACATATTATATCATAACAGTTTTCCAACACGTCAGTAAAATAATTCACTTTTTTAAATAAGTGTCATGGGAGTGAAATAGCTGTTATGTTTGCTAAATAACACAATGAGAACCATAAATGTATTGAATATAATATTTAAAAGAACCCCAAATTTAAATTGATATCCACTGACATAGCAAACTGTCATCCAAAATCATTATCAAATAAATCAGACAATATAATCGTAAGATTAGGATTATTATTTATCAACATCTAATAACATCAACAACGACGACAACGCACACAATAAACTGAAGACGATTATTAAACGTAATGTTCTTCTTATGCTTTGTCGTCCACATCTCTGGATTCAACTGCACAGGTTCAGTTATTTGTTCTGAAATTATTGAATGTGCTAGTTTATTAAACAATAAAAACACACACTCATATAAATATATATATATATATATATAAAGTACATATGTGTGTTTATATTTTAAATATCGTCTCCCTTGATGTACGTTCCTAGCATGACAGTCAGATTCAATGTAAACAAAAACTCTATTAAGTTCATCCATCTTGTTTTCTTCTTGTGTTTAAAACTTCTTGCTACCATTATTATGAACTGCTTCTACTTCGTTTTTCCCGAAACAATTGGGCCACAATATTGTTTCTATAAACCACTCTGACGACATGCTACTGACGGTTGGGTCATTATAGCTTTTAGATATCATTTTTCTAATTCATCATATTATGTTAGAATTGCATTCTACAATCGAATAAAACAATGAGTTTTGTTTTGAACTGAAAATGCTTCAAAAATTTTTTTTGAACAGCCTTTCCCTCTAATAATTCTTGATAGAAAATGTATACAATTGTCTTTGTTTGGTCTTTAGAGACAGTGTAGGAATTCAATTAACCAATTGCGTTATGTATCATTGTAAGGGATGATCTAGTCCCAACATATATTTTAGATTCAATTAGCCTGAATGACTGTATACTATAACGGACAATTTCCCTGACCATTTAGACTGAATTAAATTTACATTTTTTAAATGCAGTTTTCTCCCATTTGTAAATTCCGTTAACGTGGGTAATGTATGTTTTTCACGAAAAAATCTTCAAGATAGCAATATGAGATTTGGCCGTGACATATATCTATCAATATTGAAGCCCTTAGACAAAAGAAAATGCAACTTTCTCAAATAAATAAATGTATATTACTACTTGTATAAGCCAGTGAGTCCTATTTTGGACCGTAAATTGGGTAGGTCTTATTGGTTGCACCCCCAGATAAATCAGTCACATGTTGCAAAACAATTTAAAGTGGTCAAGTACCCATAATATTGATATATATATAGACTGTGCAGTCGAAACAAAATGCTATTATTAATTTCACTATGCTTGGAGACCGTACGACATTGTTTACAATTCAAGATGGCTGCTGTTTCCATGGCAGCTCAATAATTTATTGAGGCGAAAGATATATACATTTTCATTTTAGACCAACCTAGTAGCAATTGCTAAGTATCACGTAATTTTACTGAGAAATCAGAAAGTTGAGAAATATGTAGCATCAGCCGTTAATGCAAACAAAATGTTCTTTTTTTTCCAGAGTATTAAATAGTTTATGCGACAACATTTCTTGATTATCTGGTCAGTTAGTCTATATACAATATTTCGTATTCTGTGTCCAATAAGAAAGAAACCTATTTAACACTTTGTTTCAAAATATTGAATTTAAAAAAAATTGCCTTCGTATTAATCCATGATGCACAACCTTAGTGTGTCACAGGACAAAGGTGTGTCCTCAGAAATGTTACATTCTACATATCTACTGTGTTATATAAATTCTTTCTAGTATTTAATATCTGCTTTGATGTGTCTAGTTCAATTTGCTCACTTTATTTTCTACTTTATCACTGATGTTAATAAAACCGACAAGCTATTTAATATTTGACACATATTTAATTTGAATAATTAATATTAGTAATTTTGTATTGACAATTTGATTAGCTAGTGAACATCGTTGAAACAGGAGCAACGTAATGTATATCTCTGATATTGTTCGGAGATATTATAGACTGTGTGCTGAGTAAACGTTGTCGGGGCAAAACTGACTTCTATTGAATTAAAAACACAACTGGTAGATTTAAATGTTGGTCATTGGTTTGTTTTGTAACAAACAAACACAAGCAGAAAGAATGCAGAGAAAATACTCAGGAATTATCATTTATAGTGTCAACAATTGGAATTCAGATTAACTATGGTAAGACAAAAACAATAACAAATTATTACACGGTATGTAGAAATTGCCCTGAAATCCAAATGAATAAAAAAACAATCAGAACACTTTAATGCTGGCATAAATGTTGTCTGCATTATAAATACAAAAACTGAAATCCTTGATGAGTGAGAAACAAATAATTTACGAATATCGCAACTGTTATCTATAGACAAATGTTAAAACACAATTTCTTTCAAGTAGCTAATTTTATATCGGTCGGTGAAGATGTTCAAGAATTTTGGAACGAACTTGGTTGTGCTGTCAACCGTGATTTTAAATATCTCAAACTAGAATTAGCTGTCCAACGTGAACCAATCGTTGGCCATGGACGGCATCAAAATTAACGGATGAACCAATCCTTTTTGTACACTTTTCACATTTGCTTGAGAAGACTAATCTATATCTCCGAGTTGCTTAAAAATCAAATATTTAATTGCAAGGCTGAAGTTAGATGAATGGGAAATCAATGGATATTTTTGTTGGTGAAAATGTTGATCTAGTGCTTAATATATGTTTAACACAGCCAAGAAAAAATAAAGTCGTAATAGTAAATCATTTACACTAGAATCATAATCTTCAAATAGCTTATCCTGAGCAGAACTATGCAATCTTAACAGTCCTTCTGAATTATTTACACTAACACTCGAGTTCATTTTTGTGTCCATTTATTTCTTGAGTTTGTTGCAATATAGTGGGCTATTCAGAATAATTATTTTAATAATTGTGAGTTTTATATGTTTAAATATATACACATATCACATGCACATATGCCGGGAAAAATTTTGGTAAATCAACTTTATATATCTGGAGTAGATATACATGATTTACCAACATATTATAATCATCAAATATTAATGAGATGAGCGTACAAAAAGTTAGTTGTTATGTCCATTGAAAGCAACAATGTTTTATACTAAAGACTTTTCTTTATATTAAATACTTATATTGATAATAAGTATGATTTCTGAACATAGCTCTTTATTCCATATTAACACGATATGTTTGTATTTCACTTTAGTTTGCAGTCCGGGAACATTCGGACAAGACTGTCAGCTCAACTGCTCCAAGAACTGCATGGAAATTTGTAATCACGTAAATGGATACTGCAGATGTCAACAGGGTTACACTGGGTTAACATGCTCAGGTCTAGTTGATCATTCTAAAAGTGTTTAATGGTGTAGTCAGCATATATATATAATTGTACATGAGTTTCTGTTTGTGAGTTACATAAAAACATGATAAATGTGAACTTTTTTCTGCAGACATGTTTTAGATTAAAACATCATTTTTAATTTTTGCTTTACTTTTTTTTGAACAGTTATGAATTTACATTTTTGGTTTAAAATATGTATACATTTCCTTGCCTATTCCGTCTGTCATTATGTTAGGTCATTGAGCGTGTGCAGTAGTAAACATGAGAAAAAAACCGTTTTACTATTTGTGACTGGGTAACATAATTTTTAAACGAAAATCATATCACAATTTTATTGCTAATTAAACACACAGGACACATTTTGCTTTCCACTTGCTTCTTTCATGCAAACATTATTTTCTTATAAATATATTTATGTAAAATTTATTGAGTTATACAATTTACAAATGAATATACAGTAAAGAAACAATTTCTTCATATCATGAACTGTATATGTGGATACGGTGATTGGCATGGCATATAATTGATGTTGAGAAGACATATATTGATTGTATCCAGTTATCAGAGAACTATCATCATAGCACTTCAGACATGGTTATATTCAGTTATCAGAGAACTGTCATCATATCACTTCAGACATGGTTATATTCAGTTATCAGAGAACTATCATCATATCACTTCAGACATGGTTATATCCAGTTATCAGAGAACTATCATCATAGCACTTCAGACATGGTTATATCCAGTTATCAGAGAACTATCATCATAGCACTTCAGACATGGTTATATCCAGTTATCAGAGAACTATCATCATAGCACGTCAGACATGGCTATATCCAGTTATCAAAGGGCTGTCATTATCGCACTTCAGACATGGTTATATCCAGTAATCAGATAACTATCATCATAGCACTTCAGACATGGTTATATCCCGTTATCAGAGAACTATCATCATAGCACTTCAGACATGGTTATATCCAGTTACCAGAGAACTGTTATCATAGCACTTCAGACATGATTATATCCAGTTATTCGAGGACTGTCACCGTAGCATACCGGACACGGTCATTTTCAGTTATCAGAGGATTATCACCATAACACCGGACATGATTATATGCAGTTATCAGTGGACTATCACCACAGCACTCCAGACATGGTTATATATCAATGATTTCTTGATTATTTCTTTTTAAGTTTATATACACCATCATTAAGCCAAAATTGTGATCAAGGTAAAAATATATTTACGACACACCACCTCTCTACCCCACCACCCATACAAGTTAACACAAAGCCATGGGGACAGGTGGCAGATGATAGTGAGTGCAGCCAACAGAATGACAATCATTATTGTTTCAAAACATAAGGTTAGACACCTGTAATATTGCCTGTAATAGAGACAATGACTACGATCATGGACCAGTATGGTCACTGCAGTAGGATAGCAATGGGCAAGAAGATGCCTATATAACTCGAATAATAATATGGAATATAACAAAGTGTAAACATGATCTGTTGCTGATGAACCCAAGGCCTGGTGGATGATCTAAGAAACACACCAGGAAAGACTCCAGTTTGTGGGACATTATTAATAAACTAGATAAAGGATACAAGTCTGAATGTGTTCAGGAAGACTTCAGCGTCAGGACTGAAGAAATAAGAAGAAACGAATGAAATAATAGCTATGTGGAATGTAAAAAATATCAAGGTAGGAAACAAATCATATAGTTGAAAATTAAGTCGGAAGACTGAATATTGACATTTTGCACATTTTGGAAGATATGAACAGTTGACAAAAGTGGACAAGGATGTAATATGCACTCATGGGTAATATACTTCTCATGGAGTACTGTGAGCAAATGGACTTTGGGATGGCTGCTGCAACGGAAGACAGAGCACGAATGGGAATGCCAATGTGCCATGACGTCAATCGCATAACATAACATAACATAACGTAATATGCACAGGTGACCAAAGTGGACACAAATGTAGTATGCACAGTTGACAAATGTGGACAAGGATGTAATATGCACAGTTGACAAAAGTGGACAAGGATGTAATATGCACAGTTCACAAAAGTAGACAAGGATGTAATATCTACGATGCAAAAGTCACCCCATCTTAGGCAAAACTTAAAATATACAGAAATAGTATACTTGGAGTGCTATTATACAATAATGAATGCTAGAAAGAACTGAAAACATAATACACAAGTTGAAGACATTTCAGAATACATGTTTAAATAGAATCATGTAAATGTTCTAGCCAAATACCATAACAAATGAGGAGCTTCTGAAACGAACCGACTATGCATCCTTGGAGATCATCATTAAGAGACAAAGATGGGAGTGGTTGGGACATGTATATCTTATGACAGTAAAGGCATTGGCTAGGACCGATCTCAGATGGACAGCGGATAGGAAGAGAAGGTCTGAACGTGAAAGAGAAACATGAAGACGGAACTGTGGAGAGAGAGAGTTGAATGAGTGCGGCCTGACATTTGGTAGAAAGACAGCAGAACAGCAACAGTGGAAGTCTCGTGTGGAAGTATTATGTGTCAAATCGGAACACGAAGAGGATATAGATAGAACAGTCAATCCATATAAAGATACAATGATTTGATTTTCCTGAACAAAGAAACTATCAAAACATATATCTCATCAATTGATCTTTGTGGTCAAACTATTCAAATGACTTACTCTATGAAGAACATAGATATGCAATTCTACCGAAGATTATCATTCAACTAACATAAACCATCATCATCATCAAGGTGCATCCTTTACTAGGACGTTGCTCTCTTGCAGCACATTTAAAATTCACTCTGTCTCTTGCCAGTTCACCCACTTGTCGATGGTCATGTTCATGGTTTCTTTAATATCTTGTAGCCATCTTCTTCTTGGTCTGCTCTGCCTCTGCGTCCTGGAACCCTGCCCTCTAGTACTGTTCTTTGCAGGCCATCGTGAAGCTTGATGTCACCAAAGTATGTAATTTTTCTGTATAGTATGTTGTTTATAAGCCAACTCTCTTTAACATTTAGTTATTTCAGGACATCAGTGTTCTTTCTTGTTTCTGTCCATGGTATTCGTAGGATCTTTCTGTAGCCTTTAGTTTCGAAGGACTGGATTTTCGTTCTTAATTTTTTAGTAATGTCCATGATTCATAACCATAAGTAGCCACTGGGAAAATGCATGCTCTCAATATTGTTAATTTTAGTATTTTGCTGGTGCATTGCAACATGTTCTTCATTGTGTTTAACTTCTTGATTATTTGCCAATTTTCTTGAGATCTCTTTGAATCAGTCACCGTTATTGTTAATTATTGAGCCTAGATATTCGTAGCTCTCTACACATTGGAGTTCTTAATTGTTTACTTGGATGTTAGGTGAGCCTTTTGCTTTGTCAGTTGACATGATTTTTTTTTTGTGTATTCAAATATAGATGTTGGTCTTCACTATGTTTCTTGAAGGTTATGATTAGGTTTTCCAAACCTTTTTGCTGGTGGATAATAATACTGTATCGTTTGCGTACCTAAGCTCTGGTATGCATTTGCCGCCTATAGTGAACGGGTCGTAATTCACATAGTTGGCATCGTCTTTACATTTCTCATGATGTTCTCGCATATATGTTGAATAAGTATGGTAACAAAATACATCCCTGTCGTACCCCCTTTTGAATCTCGAACCATTCAGCTATTTCACCTCTATTTTAATGGTTGTCTGTTGTTCTGTATAAAGATTATATGATTTGTATTATGTGTGTTGGAAAGTGCATGTCTTTCATGATGTTCCACATTTTCTGGTGTTGTATATGGTCGAAAGCCTTGCTATAGTCTATGAAACATGCATGCAGGTCTGTGCTGTATTCTCTGCATTTCTCGATAATGAGTCTCATGCTATAAATATGATCTCTAGTGCTTCTACCTCTTCTGAAACCTGCTTGTGTTACGTGTATTTCATCTTCTAATTTTTGTTCCATCCTCTTCATTATGATTTTTAATAGGATTTTGCTGTCGTGACTTATAAGGGCAATAGTTATGTAGTTGGTTCATAGTTTCATGTTTCCCTTCTTTGAAATAGGTATAAATACTGATCTTTTCCATTCCTTTGGCCAGGAGGAGCTATTCGATATCTTTGTGCACAATTTATGATATACCCGAACACTGGGTAAACCTGCTTGAATCAATTTCGCTGATATATCATCGCACCCTGTGACTCCTCTCTTCAGGCTTTGATGGCCAGGCGCACTTCATCCAACATGGGCTCTGGTTCTGTATCTTCGCTTTCTGTTATTATCTTATGTGGATTTTTAGATGTGTCTTCATTCATGTTTTTGCAGTACTCATGCCATCTTTCTAGTACATCGTTCTTTTCTGTTAATGTTGTGCCATTCTTACATAAATCATAGTATAACTAAACCGTGGCCAACGTTACTAACTTGCCACAGCGCGGACGGCAATATTGCCATGTGACGTCACAGGCTGAGGCGGTGTATTCTCACAGACTAACTATTGACTGTTACTATTGGGAAACGCTGATCTAGACAATACATCTTGCAGATGTTAGAAACTTGTTGTTGGATGCATGTGTGTATTACAGAAGATGTTTTCTGATGAGTAGCTATAGTTGTTGCTCTCACATACTATTTTAGTTTAATTGTATATAGAATACTTAGATTAATTTTAAATATGATAACTATTGTACTTACATCAGCTTATGGTAGTCTCTCTTCAGTTATCCATGAATAAGTAAGCTACATGTTTGCACAACACCACATCTTGATTAGCACATAAACTAACATCACTTATCAGTAATCCACGAATTAGTCAGTCACAAGTTTGCACATCACCACAGCTTGATTAGCACAGAAACTAAACAGTATTATATAAATATATTTATCTACTACTGAATTTTGCTACTTTCCTTTTTTTGTGAAGAAGCAGTTTGCTGAACATTGCATTGATCATTCCTTATTTTTCCCTGAATTGTTGAGGAAAATGTTAGCAAATGTTGAAACGCGGACAATAAAGTATTTTCTTTTGAGCCCTGAGACACATGCAGTACTGTCTAATGAGAATTTTATGTAGCTGGCAGTTACAATTTGTATGACAATCTCCTTCTGGTTTGTCGTGACAAGAACTTATCTTCATATTCAGATGATATCAGCTTTTGAACAAATAGATATGATATGAAGCAGAGAACAGTGAGATCTTGTGATAGGTATTCAGTCCACCCTATCTATTAAATATGTGTAGTTAAATGAAACACCATTTTGTATTATATTATGTCGAAGGAGATCAATAGTCTACATACCAACTTTTATTACATTATGTCGAATGAGATCAATAGTCTACATGAGAACTTTTGATACATTATATCGAATAAAATCAAGTCTTCATGACAACTTTTGATACATTATGTCGAAGGAGATCAATAGTCTATGTTACAACTTTTATTACATTATGTCGAATGAAATCAATAGTCTACATGACAACTTTTGATACATTATATCGAATGAAATCAAGTCTACATGACAACTTTTGATACATTATGTCGCAAGAGATCAATAGTCTACATGCCAACTTTTGTTACATTATGTCGAAGGAGATTAAGTCTATGTGACAACTTTTGACACATTATGTCCGAAGAGATCGCTAGTGATACAGGATAACAAGGAAAACAAAATGATGTGCCAATCAATTTTCACAACACTACAACTTGATTAGCATAAACTAAACAGTATTACACAAATATATTTATCTACTACTGAATTTTGCTTCTTTCCTTTTTGTGAAAAAGCAGCTTGCTGAACATTGCATTGAACATTCCTGATTTTATATCATTGTTGAGGAAAATGTTGGAACCGCAGACAATAAAATATTTCTTTGTTTGAGCTCAGACACATACAGTACTGTCTAATGAGAATTTCATGTAACTGGTAATTACAATTTGTATGACAATTTTCTTATGGTTTGTCGTGGCTAAGAACTTATCTTAATATCCAGATGATATGAGGACAGATCAGGTTCAATTTAATATGTCATAAATGCAAAACACTGAATGTTATACCATTTTCTGTTATCTTTAGTTCTGACCAGATGCAACTGCTCGAGCTGGGAATTGGAGTGTTTCTCTGGCACAAACTAATGCTTATTGTGGATGATAAACTAATTGCTTCAACCAGATTATCATGTGCCATTGTCATGTAATATTGTAATAGTCAATAGTTGGTGCTCTTCTAAATCTTTTCATGATTTGCATGGACAAGAGGTTTTCAACATGAAACCATCTCTCAATTTTCCACTATTTGACAGCCAGTTAAAGGAACTCTTATCTATGGAAACTTTCTTTAGGTGAACAGTAAAAGACATATCTTGATCTATTTTAATATGAGTCTATAGCTGGTGCTTTCAATAATTATACAATAGAACATGGTGTATGTTCCTTGTCTACATTTCGGTACACAACACTTTCTAGGCAGCGTTATTTTGTTGTTATGTTTATTAAAGAATGTAATTGTTAAATTATACACATATAATTATAATCGTAATTTGATCTACATTTTGGTACACATTACTTACTAGCTAGGCATCGTTATTTTATTGTCATGTTTACAACACTGACAACAGTTAGGTACTGAAGAAGGTACTTGTTAAATTAACTTATATTATACATATATAATTACAATCGTAATTTTATCTACATTTTGGTACACAGCACTTACTAGGCATCGTTATTTTGTTGTTATGTTTACTAAATAAGTCCGTTTGAGTCGTATGTTTACTAAAATGTCCATATGTTTACTAAACACGTTTGAATAATCCGCCTCACCCTCCATCTTGAAAAATATTGCGCGTAGGCCAGTAGTTACGTTGGCCTCGACTAAACCTAAGGAGGGCATGATGGCAATGAAACTTGGTGCGACTGAAACCTTTGATCAACGCCTACCTATGATGGTATGCCATTCCCTGGAGATATCAATAGTAAAGTTGGCAACACCCTACACTAGTGAACGCCCTCCGTGAAAATGATGTGGCTAGAGACTAATATCTTGAGTCAACAATTCTCGGTGAGTGCACAAGGTACATGATAGAACTACAGGACACCAAAATCATGTACTTGTGAATCTAAACTGCAAGTAGCTCTGAAGTCAGTGTAAGGCTGGTATGAATGGCGACGGACATTTTGATAAGAATAGCAAGCTTTCACGTAACATTTAGTAAGTAATACCATATTAGACACTATGAACAGGTCTGAGATTTTAACAGACACAAATAAATTTGTATTTCTATCATGGTTTGTATCTATCTATCCTTGGAATATGTTCTATCCATCTTGACAATCAGCTCAATACAAACAAACATTGGAAAGAATAGACAACGAAGCAGAGCAAATTATTCTCGGGTATATAGAAGATACCTCCTGCTGAACCATGACATACATCCCAGTCATCCCCATGGATAACATAGTAATACTCTAATCTAATATTTCTAAAAATCGAATAGTAATTTCATATAAGAGATTGAGCGAGTTGACGATGATAAAACGGTATGGATACATTCCTTGCATACCTTATGTAACGTATAACGGGTATTTTAGTATTGGTTAGTAAAAGTTTAGTCAATATTACCACAATTCTGGTAAAACAATATGTACACACTCAGCAATCATATATAAGATATACATTATGCCAGTGTTCAGAACTCTCAAGGTAAATACATAATGTTGCATTACACTCATCCAGTCATGCCTGAAGATATCGTGATTTAAAACTCATGAACTTGATTCACTATTAATTGTTGTGTGGTCATCCTAATAGAAGTATTGTAGCAACGATAACCGTATCATTTATATATCATCCATCCCATTGCATATATCGATGTTAATTAAAACATATATTTGTCATCATTAACTATAATAATCCTTCCTTTCCTTTGCGTTCCCTGCCTAGACTGATGGACCAACTTTATCATAAATTGTACTGTTGTTTTAAGGGACTCCGTTCCTCCGTACAGCTTTTCTCGAAGCTCTGTGTGTTGTGGCCATGACTCTTTCCTTATACCCTAACTGCGTTGACAGTCTTGCAAGACATGTTCTGCCGTCATGACTGCCATTTTGCAGGAACACAGGCTAGTTGTGCCAATTTTAAATTTATGGAACATGTGGCTCTGAGCTTGTTGTGTCCGGTACGGAGGCGCAGTATGGCAACTTGTTCACTTCGAGAGAGACCATAGTATCCGTCACTGCGTGTGCTGAGGGTGGTCTTTTGCCTATTTGCTTCTATAGTGCGAACCGATGGTTGTTTTGACTTTCTCATAACCGATCTCGAGATCAGTCTGAGGTAGTCGCCCGCCCTCTTTGGCTAGCTTGTCGGCTGCTTCGTTTCCGCTAACGTTGCAGTGTGACGGTATCCACTGGATGACGGTGCGTTTGAGTGAACTCGTTAGTTCAGCGAGGGACGTTTGAGTTCATTCATCTCTGTTTGCAACGCATTTGAGTGCCGTGATGACCGATAGAGCATCGGTGAATATCACGACCTTGTTGCGTGTAGTGCTTCTTCTCTCCAAGATCATTTCGGCCGCCTCTTGATTGCCTCTGCCTCTGCTCGGTAGTTATTCGAGTATTTGCCTGTTGCAATCGCTTTCTTGACCGTTACTTTCTTTGAGATTTTAAGCACTATTCCTCCTCCGTCATCGCTTATTGCGTTATTTGCCGATCCGTCCGTGTAGACGTGCGTCCATCATTTCAGGGTACTCTGATTCTATGTATTCTTCTGTTGCAATTTTTCTCTCGAGGTTTTTTTTGACCCTTTTGTTCAGTATGCCTGGGATTGATTCCCTTAGTTCTGGCATTGTTGTTTTCCATGGCGGGCACTTGTCGATTGCCCGGATTGGTTTGGGTGTGCATTTGGAAAGGACTGGATGGTCTATGGTCAGTGCCTTAGAGATTCTAACAGTTAGATCTCTGTATCTCCACTTTCGAATTCACATTCTTTCATGCATTGGATGAGATTCGAGCCGTTTGAGTTTTTCTGCAAGTACTACTACTTTTTGTCCCTTCGGTCAGTCATTGGTTGGATGCCGGAGATTGTCTCCATCGCCTTGATGGGCGTGGACTTCATGGCTCCAGTGATGATGCGTAAGGCCCGGTTTTGACTGCTGCTCACTTTTGCAAATTGTTTGTTAGATGCATTGCTCCACGCTGCCATACCGTACTCTAGGATCGGTCGCACTTTACCAGAGATATAATAATCATTTGTTCAGAACAGTATGTTCAATTATCAAGTTTGCACTGTATGTGGATGTAATCCTTGATTTTGTTGTAGTTGACTTATACATCAACATATGATGATGCACATGACAACGTATGTGCTGAGCGTTGAGTCGCAGGTGTAACATTAGTTTTACAATGCTAGCTGGACAGAGAAAGCTTAGGTAGGAGGAAGACATATACACTTGATCTCAAATCATCTACACTTTTGTTACTTGAATTGACCAAAGCAAACACAAAGACATCCATTAGTTCAAGTAGTTGTGTTAAATAATATGTTTTAGTGTTATACAGGGTGTTCAAGATAAAAGTAGCCCAATTGACTAATAAAAGACTGTAAATTGGGCTACTTTTATGTTGAACACCCTATATAATACAGTTGCTTAACAGACGTGATGTGTTAGTATTAAAGATGTCAGGTTGTGATGTTATATAATACAGTTGCTTTACAGACGTGATGTGTTAGTTTTAAAGATGTCAGGTTGTGATGTTATATAATACAATTTATTTACAGACGTGATGCGTTAGTTTTACAGATGTCAGGTTGTGATGTTATATACAGTAATACAGTAACTTTACAGAAGTGATGTGTTAGTGTTAAAGATGTCAGGTTGTGATGTTAGATATTACAGTTACTTTTGCCCTAGTGATTACCGTTACCCAAATTTGGGGTGTAAAGAATATAACTACTGTTACTCGCCACGCATGTCGTAAGAGGCGACTAAGAGATTTGACTGAATCGGATGCATGTGTCCTAAACGTGTAGAAGCCTATACGTTTATCGGCCTACCAAATCAATGTGAAACGTATACACGTTCTTGGCAAAAATCAAACATATCACAAAGAATGATAAAAGTTGGTCTAAAAGAACGAACACAAAGAAGAAGAAGACAATTACTTTACAGACGTGATGTGTTAGTTTTAAAGATATCAGGTTGTGATGTTAGAAAATGAATGGCCTGGTATTAGGAGTAATAGATAATATCTTCTTCTTTCTTCTTTTGTCGTCTGCTACGTTGTTGCCATGTCGTCACACTGCTACCGGGTTGTGCAGTGTCCATGCACCGGTTGTGCCCGTGCGTCACTGCTACGGGTTGTTGTCTGTCGTCAGATCTA
Organism: Arion vulgaris; assembly: GCA_020796225.1. Classification (NCBI taxonomy): domain Eukaryota; kingdom Metazoa; phylum Mollusca; class Gastropoda; order Stylommatophora; family Arionidae; genus Arion; species Arion vulgaris. The sequence continues at coordinate 4,090,059 of CM036764.1, read as the reverse complement.
CGGTTGTGTCGTATCGTGGTTTTCTGTTTTTGTCTTGCGCGTTCTGGTGACTTAGGTGATTATTTTGCTCTTTGACAGGATTCTGCTATGCCATCTAACCATCTTTTTGGTGGTCTTCCTTTTGCCTTCTTTCCCGAAGTTATGTTGTAGAAGACTTTGTATACTGTGGAGTGTGGATGCATTCTTATTAAGTGGCCAAACCACTTCATTCTTTGTTTCTCAATGTAATTCAAGCAGGTTCTGTGCCAACTTTCTTTCTTATGCTGATGTTGGTGACTCTGTCTTTCTGGTGTTGTTGGTAACTTTTCGCAGGCAAAGCATTTCACATGTAGTTATTTTTGTGACTGCGCTTTGCTCATTGTCCATGTTTGACTCTGATAACACAAAGTAGGTATAACAATGCTGTTGATCATCTGTTGCTTAGCTGCCTGTTGAATTTTTGGATGTATTTGTATACCGATATACATATCGTTTAGGTATAATGAGAACCTACCTTTAAGTTTTATTACAATGAATGATCACTTTAAAAAAATATAAGATTTAGCTGAAATCGGATGCGCATGTCCTAAACGTGCAGAAGTCTATGTGTTTAGGGGCCTACCAAACCATTGTGCATCGTATACACGTTCTTGGCAAAGATCAAACATATCACAAGAGTGATTAAAATTGGTCGTATAGAATGAACGCAAAGAAGAAGAAGAAGAAGAAAATACAAGATGGCTATTTTTCAAAGTGTGTAATCAATTTGGGGTGTTTTTTGAAAGCTGTATTTTGTGTGGTAAGTGATATTTTGAATTATGTCAGGCAATAAAAATCATTTTAACCGATCCAAGAAGCGTAAGTTTTGTGGCAATAGGTATGTGAACGAGAAACGAAGCAGCGGTGATTTAAATCTAGATCAAATTTAGGACAGACATGATGTTAATATTAATAGTAATACTAATAGTATCATTAGTAATCTTACTAATGTTAGAATCAGCAGTGAAACTAGTGACACCTTTAATGTTGATATTCCTAGTGCCACACCCACTCACAGTCGAACAGTGATGAAAATTAAAAACCTCTATCACATTGATGATGATTCAGATACAGATTTAGAAGAATCTACATGTGAGGAAGTTTCCAGTCATTTGAATTAGTCATATACAGGTTACAGGATAATTAACTTGGATATTCTTTGTCATCATATTTCATCACAGCTAGTTTGTTCATTTTGTCACAGTCAGGTTAGACTAACTGAGACTGAAAGACAAAGTTAGATAGTAAATTTGAATTTGTATGTAGCAAACAAGAGTGTATAAAACAAACCTCTTTTCCTTCCAACCCACAAGTAAGTGTAAACAATAGTAACAGTTTACAAATACACTCAGTCAATAGACGGCTGTTTTTACCATGCGCTGTGCCGAGGTGGTCGAACAGACCTGCAAACATTTTGTGGAATAATGAATCTTTCGCCACTTGTCTAGAAGACCACATACAAACTAATAAATGAAAAGTTAGAAATTGCAGTTAGTTTCTCCCAGGCAGCTAGTATGAAAAGAGCTGCAGAAACAGAATTTAAATTAGCAGTGGAGACATAATTAGTTGAATGCCGCGATATTGATGTGTCTGGATGACCCTTGGGCATTCATCAACAATAGGTGTAACTACACTCATTGACTGTGTTACAGGAAAGGTTCATGACATGGAACACTATCAAAAGTGTGCAAATCATTGACTACTGGAACACTCAAGACAACAATTCTGATCCTATAAGTTGTGAAGCAAAACCATCCATTGAGCTAATAGTGTACGTATATACCATAGCGGTTCATCTGGTACGTAGGAGGAACTAACACTAAAGAATGATTTTCTAGATCAGTTGAAAGATATCAACTGAGATACAATCGTTTCATTGGTGATGGGGATACAAGCAATTTTAAAGCAGTTTCTGATTCAAACCCATGCGGTGATACTCCTGTTGAGAAAATAGAATGGTAGGGCATGTACAAAAGAATGGGCACTGTCTGGCAAGATCAAGACTTCTTGGGGAGAGAAAATAAATTGTCAGATGGGAAGACTAGAGGAAAGGAAGGCTACGACACACAGATTGACTCCATTCAGAAATATTATGAAAATGCTATTAGGGGTAATAAGAATGACCTGAAAGGAATGCGATAGGCTATTTGAGAGATTTATTTTCATAAGCTCTCAACGGATCAGAAGCCTGTCCACAATCTCTGCAAAATTGGTTGGTGTCCATATAAAAGCTGTTACCGCCAATAAAGAACATAACTATAGCATAAAAATAACCTGCCTGACCATTATGGATGTTATCAAGCCGGTTTTCAGAGATTTGTCACACTCTGACTTACTGAAAAAATGTCTAGATGGATACACCCAGAATGCTAATGAATCAATAAACAGCACAATATTGCGATATTGTCCAAAACACAAGTACCACGTATTAGTGACTGTTAAGATTGCAGTCGACATCGCAACTCTCATTTTCAATAATGGAGCAAAGCCTAAAACCCCCTTGCAGCAATGCATCTATTATGTGGACATTTCACATCAGAATATTTCACCGCCACTGATGAGGAGCGACTGCAATACGCGCATAAACAAGCAACAGAAGCGTCACTGGAAGCCAGAAGTGCAGGAAGGAGGAAGGGACTTGGATTAGAGGAGACGTTAACTCAGTCTGAAGGTTTCTCATATTTGACGAGGAGTCATTGAGGTAAGCAAGTAGAAAATTTGAACATAAATTGGTTTAGATTTGTTCGAAAATTAACATTTCATGACAGTTATTACATCCTAACTTGTCAAATATTAACTAATTAGCATGTAATTTTGCATGCATGTTTACATTAGGACTGCTTATAGCGTGTACTAGGATCATTCCAATATCTTGATTATAATTATTTTTATGATTTGTCCAAGAAGACAATTTTTAACCATAAAAAAGACAATTTTCAGGGGGCGACAAAATAAAATCTATTCAGAGTATACTATTTATCCTAGTACGTGCCAAACACACAATCTGTGTATATGCTTTTTAATTTTGAATGAATTTGTCTGTACCATTTAATTACAATTGTGTAATAAGAGACACCTATATTTTGCACATGACTAAAATAATTTTTCTTGTCAGAAGTCTCACTTACCTACTTCTCTATACTTAACTCCATAGCCAATTACTATTTTAGATAGCTTTATCATTTGTTCAGTACGTGTGAAAATGTGGGATCTAAATCTTTAAAATTGAATTTTTATGATTTATTTACTAATGGCACCCATTCTCTGCTTGTACTGATAACATAACAAAATAGAAAATGCAATTTGAAATTAAGCGTATTTCCTCCATATAGGATTCTGCTAAGTCTACTTCACACACTTTGAGAGCACTATTTTTAGAGCCAGTAGAAACGTGGTCTATTTTGACCGTCTGTTAACATCTCTGACCTCTGACCTCTCATCTGGTTATTTAGCACAGACAAATATGTGATTTTCATTTATTCAGTAGGGAATTCTTACGGCCAAGCCAGTGCACATTTACACGGTGTTATTGAGCTACAGATTAAACCCTAACCCTTCCGAATGATGAGAGCCGATGAGTGTGTTGTTAGTGAACTCGCTTGTCAAGGCTGGTGGTCTGGGTTCAGCTCCTGCAATGCGCGTGGAATTTTCTCGACCGCGACGGCTCTCAGGTCGACCCAGCCTCAACTGGGTCCAGACATGCTCTGGGACAGTAAAGGAGGAATGTGTGATGCTGACCACATCACACATCGTGCCAACGGTCAATGAAAATACAGGCCTAACACTGTATTGACCTATATACCACGAGGTATGAAAGGGTTCCTTTTTTTTTTTTTTTACTTCCGAATGATATATATCAAATAATAGAAATAATTGACTATGAAAAGACGTTTGATAGCCTAGATCTGCTGATACTGCGTCATTGTGGAAACTATTAAAACACAATGAAGTTCCACTCAAGATTGCAAACCCAATAACGGAAAGGTAGGAAGAAATGAAATGCATAGTCATCACGAGGGACAATTGACGGAAACCTTTGATATAAGAAGGCGGAGGCAGGAATGCATGTTATCTTATCTTATCTTAGCGTAACCATATTTGCCGTGAAGCGTGGCGGCGAGATTTAGTTTCTATCTGTCCCAATGTGGTGCGCTTGACCTTGTCAGTCCATGCTTTCACAGGACTCTGATATGATATCATCATCTGTTCTTGATCTATCTCGTACTCTGCGCAGTGTCGATTATTATAGGCAAGTGATGGTAGTAAATGTGGTTCCATTCTCATTAGATGGCCGAACCACTTGATTATTTGCTTCTCGATGTACTGTATGCATGGTATAGTACCAACGATGCTTCTAATATTCTCGTTTCTAACTCTATCTCTTCTTGTAACGTTGACAGCACTGTGTAGACATCTCATCTCGTATGTTGTCATTTTTCTTTCTTTTGTCTTAGTCAGGGGCCATGTTTGGCACTGATAGCAGAGAGTTGGATGTACTTAATACTTACTTCCAGAAAAGGTAATAATTCACTTTTATTTTCTAAAAATATGTATTTTTCTTCATCATACTTTCTTCTAACATCAGGTTTGCATCTATTTATTTTAGTTGTAGTCCTGGCACATTCGGACCAGATTGTCAATTAGAATTGCTCAGAAACTGTGCAGAAACATGCCACACAATGGATATTGTATATGTCGTACTGGTTCTCTGGTTTAAATTCGCAGGTTAATTAATTTTTTGTACTAAGTTGTTTTAAATGATGTAAGACAGTAAGTGTGTTAGTTAATGTATACAACTTGTAGCAAGTAACTATATCATTCCATTCTAAGCCACACACACACACACACAAACACACACACATACACACACATATTATATCATAACAGTTTTCCAATACGTCAGTAAAATAATTCACTTTTTTAAAATAAGTGTCATGGAGTGAAACAGCTGTTATTTTTGCTAAATAACACAATGAGAACCAGAAATTTGTTGAATTTAATATAAAAATACAACATTTAAATTGATATCCACTGACATAGCAAACTGTCATCCAAAATCATTATAAAAAAAGTCAGACAATATAATCGTAAGATTAGGATTATTATTGATCGACATCTAATAACATAACAACAAGCACAAAATAAACTGAAGAAGATTATTAAACGTAATAGTTCAGTAGTTTTAGTATAAACATACATTGTTAATGTTACAATGTATAAATGTGAATCATGGAATATATACATATATGAGCTTGTTGGCCAATAGATAGGTGCATTTGACAAGTGTGCAATTTGTGACAACTTATGAGGTAATACCTAATGTTCGTGTCTTTATGTTCATCTCTCTCTCTCTTCGAAAAACGAATCAATTTTGCGGGATGATTTTCTTTGATTATATACAACGTGTGTCATGCCAACACATACAAGAGAACACAGTGGAATATGAAACAATATGCTACAAATGAGAGCACTTCACGGAGAAGAAGAAAATATAAGAACTTTGAGGACCTAGTATTCAAGAATATCTGCTAAAAGTTAACATGTCTTGGAGACTGAGATATTTCTATGACATTAAATGACATACTGGTTTGAGAAGAATAGAAACACAATGTTTAAAGAAAGTCTTAGTACCTGTACATTTTCTATTAGCTAACTATCTCACTAATGTTCAATGCTCTACACCAGCGTTTCCCATAGTGAAATCTCCATTTTAATTCATCTTATGCCCGTCTTACACGATCTATTGTTTCATCAATTTTCTATATCATATATATAATCATTTGAAAATTGACCATGTAGGAAAAAAATATATATGCATTTTCTATGTCAAAGTGAAAATAAGGCATGTTATTTGTGGGGAAGTGTTTAAACTATTATAATGGTGAGGGCATTACAAGTTTATGTATGCAAGTGGGCGATGGGGCGAAAAGTTTGGGAATCTATGCTCTAAACTGAACTAAACGTATATTTCTTCAAATAATATTACATACATCTTAAACACATTGTATTCTTTCATTAATGTTTCCTCTATCACTAACATCAGATGCATGTATTTTATTTAAGTTTGTAGTCCTGGCACATTCGGACCAGATTGTCAATTACATTGCTCCAGAAAATGTGAAGAAACATGTAACAACATGAATGGATATTGCTTATGTCGTCCTGGCTTCTCTGGATTCAACTGCACAGGTTCAGTTATTTGTTCTGAAATTATTGAATGTGCTAGTTTGAGTAAACAATACACACACACACACACACATAAATATATATATATGAAGTGCATAGATGTGTATGTGTGTTTATATTTTAAATATCGTCTCCCGTGATGTACGTTCCTAGCATGACAGTCAGATTAAATGTAAACAAAATCTCTATTAAGTTCATCCATCTTGTTTTCTTCTTGTATTTAAAACTTCTTGCTACCTTTATTTTGAACTGCTTGTTTCGTTTTTTCAGAAACAATGGCCGACAATATTGTTTCTATAAACCACTCTGACGCAGCATGCCACTGACGGTTGGGTCATTATAGCTTATAGATATCGATTTTTCTAATTCATCATATTATGTTAGAATTGCATTTCTACAATCGAATAAAACAATGTGTTTTTGTTTGTGACCCCGAAAAATGCTTCAAAATTATTTTTGAACAGCCCTACCCTCTAATAATTCTTGATAGAAAATGTATACAATTGTCTTTGTTTGGTCTTTAGAGACAGTGTATGGAATTCAATTAACCAATTGTGTTATGTATCATTGTAAAGCATGATCTGAGTACTAACATATATTTTAGATTCAATTAGCCTAGGCAATGACTGTATACTATAACGGACAATTTCCCTGACCATTTAGACTGAATTCAATTTACATTTTTTTAAATGCAGTTTTCTCCCATTTGTAAATTATGTTAACATGGGTAATGTATGTTTTTCACAGCGAAAAAAATCTTCAAGATAGCAATATGAGATTTGGCCCTGACATATATCTATCAATATTAAAGCCCTTAGAAAATGCAACTTTCTCAAACAAATACATTTATATTACTATTTTCATGAGCCAGTGGGTCCTACTTTTGGCTAAATTGGTAGGTCTTATTGTTTGCACCCCCAGGGATCAGTTACATGTTACAGAACAATTTAAAGTGATCAAGTACCCTAATATTGTATATATAGACTGTGCAGTCGAAAAAAAAGTGCTATTATTTCTTTCACTCTGCTTGGAGACCGTAGGACATTGTTTACAATCCAAGATGTCTGCTGTTTCTATGGCAACTCGATAATTTATTGAGGCGACAGATATACATTTTCATTTTAGATCAACCTAGTAGCAATTGCTAAGTATCACGTAATTTTACTGAGAAATCAGAAAGTTGAGAAATCCTGTAGCATCAGCCGTTAATGCAAACAAAATGTTCTTTTTTTCCCGAGCATTAAATAGTTTATGCGACAAAATTTTTTGATTATCTGGTCAGTTAGTCTATATACAATATTTCGTATTCTGTGTCCAATAAGAAAGAAGCCTATTTAACATTTTGTTTCAAAATATTGAATTAAAAAAAAAATTGCCTTCGTATTAATCCATGATGCACAACCTTAGTGTGTCACAGGACAAAGGTGTGTCCTCAGAAATGTTACATTCTACATATCTACTGTGTTATATCAACTCTTTCTAGTATTTAATATCTGCTTTGATGTGTCTAGTTCAATTTGCTCACTTTATTTTCTACTTTCTCACTGATGTTAATAAAACCGACAAGCTATTTAATATTTGACACATATTTAATTTGAATAATTGATATTAGTAATTTTGTATTGACAATTTGATTAGCTAGTGAACATCGTTGAAACAGGAGCAACGTAATGTATATCTCTGATATTGTTCGGAGATATTATAGACTGTGTGCTGAGTAAACGTTGCCGGGGCAAAACTGACTTCCATTGAATTAAAAACACAACTGGTAGATTTAAATTTTGGTCACTGGTTTGTTTTGTAACAAACAAACACAAGCAGAAAGAATGCAGAGAAAATACCAGGGAATTATCATTTATAGTGTCAACAATTGGAATTCAGATTAACTATGATAAGACAAAAACAATAACAAATTATTACAAGGTATGTAGAAATTGCCCTGAAATCCAAATGAATAAAAAAACAATCAGAACACTTTAATGCTGGAATAAATGTTGTCTGCATTATAAATACAAAAACTGAAATCCTTGATGAGTGAGAAACAAATAATTTACGAATATCGCAACTGTTATCTATAGACAAATGTTAAAACGCAATTTCTGTCAAGTAGCTAATTTTATATCGGTCGGTGAAGATGTTCAAGAATTTTGGAACGAACTTGGGTTGTGTGCTGTCAACCGTGATTTTAAATATCTCAAACTAGAATTAGCTGTCCAACGTGAACCAATCGTCGAACATGGACTGCATCAAAATTAACGGATGAACCAATCTTTTGTACACTTTCACATTTGCTTGAGAAGACTAATCTATATCTCGAGTTGCTTAAAAAATCAAATATTTAATTGCAAGGCTGAAGTTAGATGAATGGGGAAATCGCAATGGATATTTTGTTGGTGAAAATGTTGATCTAGTGCTTAATATATGTTTAACCAGCACGAAAAAAAAATGAAGTCGTAATAGTAAATCATTTACACTAGAATCATAATCTTCAAATAGCTTATCCTGAGCAGAACTATGCAATCTTAACAGTCCTTCTGAATTATTTACACTAACACTGAGTTCATTTTGTGTCCATTTATTTCTTGAGTTTGTTGCAATATAGTGGGCTATTCCGAATAATTATTTTAATAATTGTGAGTTTTATATGTTTAAATATATACACATATCACATGCACATATGCCGGAAATATTTTTGGTAAATCAACTTTATATATCTGGAGTAGATATATATGATTTACCAACATATTATAATCATCAAATATTAATGAGATGAGCGTACAAAAAGTTAGTTGTTATGTCCATTGAAAGCAACAATGTTTTATACTAAAGACTTTTCTTTATATTAAATACTTATATTGATAATAAGTATGATTTCTGAACATAGCTCTTTATTCCATATTAACACGATATGTTTGTATTTCACTGTAGTTTGCAGTCCGGGAACATTCGGACAAGACTGTCAGCTCAACTGCTCCAAGAACTGCATGGAAATTTGTAATCACGTAAATGGATACTGCAGATGTCAACAGGGTTACACTGGGTTAACATGCTCAGGTCTAGTTGATCATTTTAAAAGTGTTTAATGGTGTAGTCAGCATATATATATAATTAAAATGAGTTTATGTTTGTGAATACATGAAAAACATGATAAATGTGAACTTTTTTCTGCAGACATGTTTTAGATTAAAACATCATTTTTTATTTGTGCTTTACGTTTTTTTGAACAGTTATGAATTTACATGTTTGGTTTAAAATATGTATACATTTCCTTGCCTATTCCATCTGCCATTATGTTAGGTCATTTAGCGTGTGCAGCAGTAAACATGAGAAAAAAACCGTTTTACTATTTGTGACTGGGTAACATAATTTTTAAACGAAAATCATATCACAATTTTATTGCTAATTAAACAAACAGGACACATTTTGCTTTCCGCTTGCTTCTTTCATGCAAAAGTTATTTTCTTATAAATATATTTATGTAAAATTTATTGAATTATACAATTTACAAATGTATATACAGTAAAGAAACACTTTCTTCATATCATGAACTGTATGTGTGAATACGGTGATTGGCATGGCATATAATTGATGTTGAGAAGACATATATTGATTATACCCAGTTATCAGAGGACTGTCATCATAGCACTTCAGACATGGTTATATTCAGTTATCAGAGAACTGCCATCATAGCACTTCAGACATGGTTATATCCAGTTATCAGAGGATTATCACCATAGCATACCGGACATGGCCATCTTCAGTTATCAGAGGATTATCACCATAGCATCGGACATGCTTATATCCAGTTACGAGAGGACTGTCATCAAGCACTCAGACATGGTTTCATCCAATTATCAGAGGAGTATCACCATAGTATACCGGACATGGTTATATCCAGTTTTCAGAGGACTGTCATAATAGCAATTCAAACATGGTTATATCCAGTTTTCAGAAGACTGTTATCATAGCACTTCAGATATTGTTATACTAAATTATCAGAGTACTGTCATATTAGCACTTCAGACATGTTGATATCCAGTTATCAGAGGATTATCACCATAGCACTTCAGGGAATGGTTATTTCCAGTTATCAGAGGATTATCACCATAGCACTTCAGGGAATGGTTATTTCCAGTTATCAGAGGATTATCACCATAACACCGGACATGGTTATATGCAGTTATGAGAGGTCTGTCATCATAGCACTTCAGACATGGTTTATATCCAGTTATGAGAGGACTGTCATCATAGCACTCCAGACATGGTTTCATCCAGATCAGAGGATTATCACTATAGCATCGGACATTGTTATATCCAGTTATCAGAGGACTGTCATATTAGCACTTCAGACATGGTTTTCCAGTTATCAGAGGATTATCACCATATCACTTCAGACATGGTTATATCCAGTAATCAGAGGATTATCACCATAGCATCGGACATGGTTATAAACAGTTATCAGATGACTGTCATCATAGTACTTTAGACGTGGTTGTATCCATTTTTCAGAGAACTGTTATAATAGCACTTCAGTCATGGTTATATCCTGTTATCAGAGAACTGTCATCATATCACTTCAGATATGGTTATACTAAATTATCAGAGGACTGTCATAATAGCACATGGGACATGATTATATCCAGTTATCAGAGGATTATCACCATAGCATGCCGGGCATTGTTATATTCAGTTATCAGAGGACTGTCATCAAAGCACTTTAGACATGGTTATATCCAGTTATCAGAGGAATATCACCATACCACCGGACATGATTATATGCAGTTATGAGAGGTCTGTCATCATAGCACTTCAGACGTGGTTTATATACAGTTATGAGAGGACTGTTATCATAGCACACCCGACATGGTTTCATCCAGTTGTCAGAGGATTATAACCATAGCATCGGACATGATTATATCCAGTTATGAGAGGACTGTCATATTAGCACTTCAGACATGGTTATATGCAGTTAACAGAGGATTATCACCATAGTATTCCGGACATGGTTATATCCAGTTATCAGAGGACGGTCATCACAGCACTCCAGACATGGTTATATCCAGTTTTCAGAGAACTATCATCATATCAGTTTAGACATGGTTATATCCAGTTATCAGAGGACTGTCATCATAGCACTTCAGACATGATTATATCCAGTTACGAGAGACTGTTATCATAGCACTTCAGACATGGTTATATCCAGTTATCAGAGGATTATCACCATATCACTTCAGACATGGTTATATCCAGTTATCAGAGGATTATCACCATAGCATACCGGACATGGCCATCTTCAGTTATCAGAGGATTATCACCATAGCATCGGACAGGATTATATCCAGTTATCAGAGGATTGTCATCAATGCACTCCAGACATGGCTATGTCCAGTTATCAGAGAACTATCATCATATCACTTCAGACATGGTTATATCCAGTTATCGGAGGACTGTCATCATAACACTCCAGACATGGTCATCTTCAGTTATCAGAGGATTATCACCATAAAATCGGACATTATTATATCCAGTTATCAGAGGAATATCACCATAGCACTCCAGACATGGTTATATCCAGTTACGAGAGGACTGTCATCATAGCACTCCAGACATGGTTTCATCCAATTATCAGAGGAGTATCACCATAGTATACCGGACATGGTTATATCCAGTTTTCAGAGGACTGTCATAATAGCAATTCAAACATGGTTATATCCAGTTTTCAGAAGACTGTTATCATAGCACTTCAGATATTGTTATACTAAATTATCAGAGTACTGTCATATTAGCACTTCAGACATGTTGATATCCAGTTATCAGAGGATTATCACCATAGCACTTCAGAGAATGGTTATTTCCAGTAATCAGAGGATTATCACCATAGCACTTCAGGGAATGGTTATTTCCAGTTATCAGAGGATTATCACCATAACACCGGACATGGTTATATGCAGTTATGAGAGGTCTGTCATCATAGCACTTCAGACATGGTTTCATCCAGATCAGAGGATTATCACTATAGCATCGGACATTATTATATCCAGTTATCAGAGGAATATCACCATAGCACTCCAGACATGGTTATATCCAGTTATGAGAGGTCTGTCATCATATCACTTCAGACATGATTATATCCAGTTAGAGAGGACTGTCATCATAGCACTCCAGACATGGTTTCATCCAATTATCAGAGGAGTATCACCATAGTATACCGGACATGGTTATATCCAGTTTTCAGAGGACTGTCATAATAGCAATTCAGACATGGTTATATCCAGTTTTCAGAAGACTGTTATCATAGCACTTCAGATATTGTTATACTAAATTATCAGAGTACTGTCATATTAGCACTTCAGACATGTTGATATCCAGTTATCAGAGGATTATCACCATAGCACTTCAGGGAATGGTTATTTCCAGTGATCAGAGGATTATCACCATAGCACTTCAGGGAATGGTTATTTCCAGTTATCAGAGGATTATCACCATAACACCGGACATGGTTATATGCAGTTATGAGAGGTCTGTCATCATAGCACTTCAGACATGGTTTATATCCAGTTAGAGAGGACTGTCATCATAGCACTCCAGACATGGTTTCATCCAGATCAGAGGATTATCACTATAGCATCGGACATTGTTATATCCACTTATCAGAGGACTGTCATATTAGCACTCCAGACATGGTCATCTTCAGTTATCAGAGGATTATCACCATAGTATTCCGGACATGGTTATATCCAGTTATCAGAGGACTATCATCATATCAGTTTAGACATGGCTATATTCAGTTATCAGAGGACTGTCATCATAACACTCAAGACATGGTCATATTCAGTTATCAGTGGATTATCACAATAACATCGGACATTATTATATCCAGTTATCAGAGGACTGTCATCATAGCACTCCAGTTATGGTTAAATGCAGTTATCAGAGATCTGTCATCATAGCACTTCAGACATGATTATATCCAGTTACGAGAGGACAGTACATAGCACTCAGACATGGTTATATACAGTTTTCAGAGGACTGTTATCATAGCACTCCAGTCATGGTTATTTCCAGTTATCAGAGGATTATCACCATAGCATCGGACATGATTATATCCAGTTATCAGAGGACTGTCATATTAGCACTTCAGACATGGTTATATCCAGTTATCAGAGGATTATCACTATAACACCGGACATGGTTATATGCAGTTAACAGAGGATTATCACCATAGTATTCCGGACATGGTTATATCCAGTTATCAGAGGACGGTCATCACAGCACTCCAGACATGGTTTTATCCAGTTATCAGTGGATTATCACCATAACATCGAACATTATTTTCCAGTTATCAGAGGACTGTCATCATAGCACTCCAGTCATGGATATATGCAGTTATCAGAGATCTGTCATTATAGCACTTCAGACATGATTATATCCAGTTACGAGAGGACTGTTATCATAGCACTCCAGACATGGTTATATCCAGTTTACAGAGGACTGTTATCATAGCACTTCAGACATGGTTATATCCTGTTATCAGAGAACTGTAAATCATAGCACTTCAGATATGGTTATACTAAATTATCAGAGGACTGTCATATTAGCACTTCAGACATTGTTATATTCAGTTATCAGAGGACTGTCATCATAGAACTTTAGACATGGTTATATCCAGTTATCAGAGGATTATCACCAAAGCATACCGGACATAGCTATATCCAGTTTACATAGGACTGCCATCATAGCACTCCAGTCATGGTAATTTCCAGTTTTCAGTGGACTGTTATCATAGCACTTCAGACATGGCTATACTAAATTATGAGAGGACTGTCATATTAGCGCTTCAGACATGGTTATATCCAGTTATCAGAGGATTATCACCATAACACCAGACATGGTTATATGCAGTTATCAGAGGATTATTACCATAATATGCCGGACATGGTTATATCCAGTTATCAGAGGATTATCACTATAACAACGGACATTATTATATCCAGTTTACAGAGGACTGTCATCATATCACTCCAGTCATGGTAATTTCCAGTTTTCAGTGGACTGTTATCATAGCACTTCAGACATGGTTATACTAAATTATGAGAGAACTGTCATATTAGCGCTTCAGACATGGTTATATCCAGTTATCAGAGGATTATCACCATAACACGGGACATGGTTATATGCAGTTATGAGAGGACTGTCATCATAGCACTCCAGACACGGTTTCATCCAGATCAAACGATTATCACTACAGTATCGGACATTGTTATATCCAGTTATCAGAGGACTGTCATATTATCACTTCAGACATGGTTATCCAGTTATCAGAGGATTATCACCATATCACTTCCAGACATGGTTATATCCAGTTATCAGTGGATTATCCCCTATAACAACGGACATTATTATATCCAGTTTACAGAGGACTGTCATCATAGCACTCCAGTCATGGTAATTTCCAGTTTTCAGTGGACTGTTATCATACACTTCAGACATGGTTATACTAAATTATGAAAGAACTGTCATATTAGCGCTTCAGACATGGTTATATCCAGTTATCAGAGGATTATCACCATAACACCAGACATGGTTATATGCAGTTATCAGAGGATTATTACCATAATATGCTGGACATGGTTATATCCAGTTATCAGAGGACTATCATCATATCAGTTTAGACATGGTTATATCCAGTTATCAGAGGACTGTCATCATAGCACTTCAGACATGATTATATCCAGTTACGAGAGGACTGTTATCATAGCACTTCAGACATGGTTATATCCAGTTATCAGAGGATTATCACCATATCACTTCAGACATGGTTATTTCCAGTTATCAGAGGATTATAACCATAGTACGCCGGACATTGTTATATTCAGTTATCAGAGGACTGTCATCATATATCTTTAGACATGGTTATATGCAGTTATCAGAGATCTGTCATCATAGCACTTCAGACATGATTATATCCAGTTACGAGAGGACTGTTATCATAGCACTTCAGACATGGTTATATCCAGTTATCAGAGGATTATCACCATAACACCAGACATGGTTATATGCAGTTATCTGTGGACTGTCATCATTGCACTCCAGTCATGGTTATATGCAGTTATCAGAGGATTATTACCATAATATGCCGGACATTGTTATATTCAGTTATCAGAGGACTGTCATCATAGAACTTTAGACATGGTTATATCCAGTTATCAGAGGATTATCACCAAAGCATACCGGACATTGCTATATCCAGTTATCAGAGGAACATCACCATAACACGGGACATGGTTGTATGCAGTTATGAGAGGTATGTCATCATAGCACTTCAGACGTGGTTTATATCCAGTTATGAGAGGACTGTCATCATAGCACTCCAGACACGGTTTCATCCAGATCAAACGATTATCACTATAGCATCGGACATTGTTATATCCAGTTATCAGAGGACTGTCATATTAGCACTTCAGAAATGGTTATCCAGTTATCAGAGGATTATCACCATATCACTTCAGACATGGTTATATCCAGTTATCAGAGGACGGTCATCATAGCACACCAGACATGGTTATATCCAGTTATCAGTAGATTATCACCATAACAACGGACATTATTATATCCAGTTTTCAGAGGACTGTCATCATAGCACTCCAGTCATGGTAATTTCCAGTTTTCAGAGGACTGTTATCATAGCACTTCAGACATGATTATATCCAGTTATGAGAGGACTGTCATCATAGCACTCCAGACATGGTCATATTCAGTTATCAGAGGATTATCACCATAACAACGGACATTATTATATCCAGTTTTCAGAGGACTGTCATCATAGCACTCCAGTCATGGTTATTTCCAGTTTTCAGAGGACTGTCATCATAGCACTTTAGACATGGTTATATCCTTTTTTCAGAGAACAGTTATAATAGCACTTCAGACATGGTTATATCCTGTTATCAGAGGACTGTCATCATAACACTCCAGACATGGTCATCTTCAGTTATCAGAGGATTATCACCATATTATTCCGGACATGGTTATATCCAGTTATCAGAGGACTATCATCATATCAGTTTAGACATGGCTATATTCAGTTATCAGAGGACTGTCATCATAACACTCAAGACATGGTCATATTCAGTTATCAGTGGATTATCACAATAACATCGGACATTATTATATCCAGTTATCAGAGGACTGTCATCATAGCACTCCAGTCATGGTTAAATGCAGTTATCAGAGATATGTCATAATAGCACTTCAGACATGATTATATCCAGTTACGAGAGGACAGTTATCATAGCACTCCAGACATGGTTATATACAGTTTTCAGAGGACTGTTATCATAGCACTCCAGTCATGGTTATTTCCAGTTATCAGAGGATTATCACCATAGCATCGGACCTGATTATATCCAGTTATCAGAGGACTGTCATATTAGCACTTCAGACATGGTTATATCCAGTTATCAGAGGATTATCACTATAACACCGGACATGGTTATATGCAGTTAACAGAGGATTATCACCATAGTATTCCGGACATGGTTATATCCAGTTATCAGAGGACGGTCATCACAGCACTCCAGACATGGTTTTATCCAGTTATCAGTGGATTATCACCATAACATCGAACATTATTATATCCAGTTATCAGAGGACTGTCATCATAGCACTCCAGTCATGGATATATGCAGTTATCAGAGATCTGTCATCATAGCACTTCAGACATGATTATATCCAGTTACGAGAGGACTGTTATCATAGCACTCCAGACATGGTTATATCCAGTTTACAGAGGACTGTTATCATAGCACTTCAGACATGGTTATATCCTGTTATCAGAGAACTGTCATCATAGCACTTCAGATATGGTTATACTAAATTATCAGAGGACTGTCATATTAGCACTTCAGACATTGTTATATTCAGTTATCAGAGGACTGTCATCATATAACTTTAGACATGGTTATATCCAGTTATCGGAGGATTATCACCAAAGCATACCGGACATAGCTATATCCAGTTTACAGAGGACTGCCATCATAGCACTCCAGTCATGGTAATTTCCAGTTTTCAGTGGACTGTTATCATAGCACTTCAGACATGGTTATACTAAATTATGAGAGGACTGTCATATTAGCGCTTCAGACATGGTTATATCCAGTTATCAGAGGATTATCACCATAACACCAGACATGGTTATATGCAGTTATCAGAGGATTATTACCATAATATGCCGGACATGGTTATATCCAGTTATCAGAGGATTATCACTATAACAACGGACATTATTATATCCAGTTTACAGAGGACTGTCATCATATCACTCCAGTCATGGTAATTTCCAGTTTTCAGTGGACTGTTATCATAGCACTTCAGACATGGTTATACTAAATTATGAGAGAACTGTCATATTAGCGCTTCAGACATGGTTATATCCAGTTATCAGAGGATTATCACCATAACACGGGACATGGTTATATGCAGTTATGAGAGGACTGTCATCATAGCACTCCAGACACGGTTTCATCCAGATCAAACGATTATCACTACAGTATCGGACATTGTTATATCCAGTTATCAGAGGACTGTCATATTATCACTTCAGACATGGTTATCCAGTTATCAGAGGATTATCACCATATCACTTCAGACATGGTTATATCCAGTTATCAGTGGATTATCACTATAACAACGGACATTATTATATCCAGTTTACAGAGGACTGTCATCATAGCACACCAGTCATGGTAATTTCCAGTTTTCAGTGGACTGTTATCATACACTTCAGACATGGTTATACTAAATTATGAAAGAACTGTCATATTAGCGCTTCAGACATGGTTATATCCAGTTATCAGAGGATTATCACCATAACACCAGACATGGTTATATGCAGTTATCAGAGGATTATTACCATAATATGCCGGACATGGTTATATCCAGTTATCAGAGGATTATCACTACAACAACGGACATTATTATATCCAGTTTACAGAGGACTGTCATCATAGCACTCCAGTCATGGTAATTTCCAGTTTTCAGTGGACTGTTATCATAGCACTTCAGACATGGTTATACTAAATTATGAGAGAACTGTCATATTAGCGCTTCAGACATGGTTATATCCAGTTATCAGAGGATTATCACCATAACACCAGACATGGTTATATGCAGTTAACAGAGGATTATCACCATATTATTCCGGACATGGTTATATCCAGTTATCAGAGGACGGTCATCACAGCACTCCAGACATGGATTTATCCAGTTATCAGTGGATTATCACCATAACATCGAACATTATTATATCCAGTTATCAGAGGACTGTCATCATAGCACTCCAGTCATGGATATATGCAGTTATCAGAGATATGTCATCATAGCACTTCAGACATGATTATATCCAGTTACGAGAGGACTGTTATCATATCACTCCAGACATGGTTATATCCAGTTTACAGAGGACTGTTATCATAGCACTTCAGACATGGTTATATCCTGTTATCAGAGAACTGTCATCATAGCACTTCAGATATGGTTATACTAAATTATCAGAGGACTGTCATATTAGCACTTCAGACATTGTTATATTCAGTTATCAGAGGACTGTCATCATATAACTTTATACATGGTTATATCCAGTTATCGAAGGATTATCACCAAAGCATACCGGACATAGCTATATCCAGTTTACAGAGGACTGTCATCATAGCACTCCAGTCATGGTAATTTCCAGTTTTCAGTGGACTGTTATCATAGCACTTCAGACATGGTTATACTAAATTATGAGAGGACTGTCATATTAGCGCTTCAGACATGGTTACATCCAGTTATCAGAGGATTATCACAATAACAACGGACAATATTATATCCAGTTTTCAGAGGACTGTCATCATAGCACTCCAGTCATGGTTATTTCCAGTTTTCAGAGGACTGTTATCATAGCACTTCAGACATGGTTATATCCTGCTATCAGAGAACTGTCATCATATCACTTCAGATATGGTTATACTTAATTATGAGAGGACTGTCATATTAGCGCTTCAGACATGGTTATATCCAGTTATCAGAGGATTATCACCATAACACCATACATGGTTATATGCAGTTATCAGAGGATTATTCCCATAATATGCCGGACATGGTTATATCCAGTTATCAGAGGATTATCACCAAAGCATACCGGACATTGCTATATCCAGTTATCAGAGGAATATCACCATAACACGGGACATGGTTATATGCAATTATCAGTGGACTGTCATCATAGCACTCCAGTCATGGTTATATGCAGTTATCAGAGATCTATCATCATAGCACTCCAGACATGATTGTATCCAGTTACGAGAGGACTGTTATCATAGCACTTCAGATATGGTTATACTAAATTATCAGAGGACTGTCATATTAGCACTTCAGACATATTTATATCCAGTTATCAGAGGATTATCACCATATCACTTCAGACATGGTTATTTCCAGTTTTCAGAGGATTATCACCACAGTATGCCGGACATTGTAATATTCAGTTATCAGAGGACTGTCATCATAGCACTCCAGTCATGGTAATTTCCAGTTTTCAGAGGACTGTTATCATAGCACTTCAGACATGATTATATCCAGTTATGAGAGGACTGTCATCATAGCACTCCAGACATGGTCATATTCAGTTATCAGAGGATTATCACCATAACAACGGACATTATTATATCCAGTTTTCAGAGGACTGTCATCATAGCACTCCAGTCATGGTTATTTCCAGTTTTCAGAGGACTGTCATCATAGCACTTTAGACATGGTTATATCCTTTTTTCAGAGAACAGTTATAATAGCACTTCAGACATGGTTATATCCTGTTATCAGAGGACTGTCATCATAACACTCCAGACATGGTCATCTTCAGTTATCAGAGGATTATCACCATATTATTCCGGACATGGTTATATCCAGTTATCAGAGGACTATCATCATATCAGTTTAGACATGGCTATATTCAGTTATCAGAGGACTGTCATCATAACACTCAAGACATGGTCATATTCAGTTATCAGTGGATTATCACAATAACATCGGACATTATTATATCCAGTTATCAGAGGACTGTCATCATAGCACTCCAGTCATGGTTAAATGCAGTTATCAGAGATATGTCATCATAGCACTTCAGACATGATTATATCCAGTTACGAGAGGACAGTTATCATAGCACTCCAGACATGGTTATATACAGTTTTCAGAGGACTGTTATCATAGCACTCCAGTCATGGTTATTTCCAGTTATCAGAGGATTATCACCATAGCATCGGACATGATTATATCCAGTTATCAGAGGACTGTCATATTAGCACTTCAGACATGGTTATATCCAGTTATCAGAGGATTATCACTATAACACCGGACATGGTTATATGCAGTTAACAGAGGATTATCACCATAGTATTCCGGACATGGTTATATCCAGTTATCAGAGGACGGTCATCACAGCACTCCAGACATGGTTTTATCCAGTTATCAGTGGATTATCACCATAACATCGAACATTATTATATCCAGTTATCAGAGGACTGTCATCATAGCACTCCAGTCATGGATATATGCAGTTATCAGAGATCTGTCATCATAGCACTTCAGACATGATTATATCCAGTTACGAGAGGACTGTTATCATAGCACTCCAGACATGGTTATATCCAGTTTACAGAGGACTGTTATCATAGCACTTCAGACATGGTTATATCCTGTTATCAGAGAACTGTCATCATAGCACTTCAGATATGGTTATACTAAATTATCAGAGGACTGTCATATTAGCACTTCAGACATTGTTATATTCAGTTATCAGAGGACTGTCATCATATAACTTTAGACATGGTTATATCCAGTTATCGGAGGATTATCACCAAAGCATACCGGACATAGCTATATCCAGTTTACAGAGGACTGCCATCATAGCACTCCAGTCATGGTAATTTCCAGTTTTCAGTGGACTGTTATCATAGCACTTCAGACATGGTTATACTAAATTATGAGAGGACTGTCATATTAGCGCTTCAGACATGGTTATATCCAGTTATCAGAGGATTATCACCATAACACCAGACATGGTTATATGCAGTTATCAGAGGATTATTACCATAATATGCCGGACATGGTTATATCCAGTTATCAGAGGATTATCACTATAACAACGGACATTATTATATCCAGTTTACAGAGGACTGTCATCATATCACTCCAGTCATGGTAATTTCCAGTTTTCAGTGGACTGTTATCATAGCACTTCAGACATGGTTATACTAAATTATGAGAGAACTGTCATATTAGCGCTTCAGACATGGTTATATCCAGTTATCAGAGGATTATCACCATAACACGGGACATGGTTATATGCAGTTATGAGAGGACTGTCATCATAGCACTCCAGACACGGTTTCATCCAGATCAAACGATTATCACTACAGTATCGGACATTGTTATATCCAGTTATCAGAGGACTGTCATATTATCACTTCAGACATGGTTATCCAGTTATCAGAGGATTATCACCATATCACTTCAGACATGGTTATATCCAGTTATCAGTGGATTATCACTATAACAACGGACATTATTATATCCAGTTTACAGAGGACTGTCATCATAGCATACAGTCATGGTAATTTCCAGTTTTCAGTGGACTGTTATCATACACTTCAGACATGGTTATACTAAATTATGAAAGAACTGTCATATTAGCGCTTCAGACATGGTTATATCCAGTTATCAGAGGATTATCACCATAACACCAGACATGGTTATATGCAGTTATCAGAGGATTATTACCATAATATGCCGGACATGGTTATATCCAGTTATCAGAGGATTATCACTACAACAACGGACATTATTATATCCAGTTTACAGAGGACTGTCATCATAGCACTCCAGTCATGGTAATTTCCAGTTTTCAGTGGACTGTTATCATAGCACTTCAGACATGGTTATACTAAATTATGAGAGAACTGTCATATTAGCGCTTCAGACATGGTTATATCCAGTTATCAGAGGATTATCACCATAACACCAGACATGGTTATATGCAGTTAACAGAGGATTATCACCATATTATTCCGGACATGGTTATATCCAGTTATCAGAGGACGGTCATCACAGCACTCCAGACATGGATTTATCCAGTTATCAGTGGATTATCACCATAACATCGAACATTATTATATCCAGTTATCAGAGGACTGTCATCATAGCACTCCAGTCATGGATATATGCAGTTATCAGAGATATGTCATCATAGCACTTCAGACATGATTATATCCAGTTACGAGAGGACTGTTATCATATCACTCCAGACAGTTATATCCAGTTTACAGAGACTGTTATCATATAGCATTAGACATGGTTATATCCTGTTATCAGAGAACTGTCATCATAGCACTTCAGATATGGTTATACTAAATTATCAGAGGACTGTCATATTAGCACTTCAGACATTGTTATATTCAGTTATCAGAGGACTGTCATCATATAACTTTATACATGGTTATATCCAGTTATCGAAGGATTATCACCAAAGCATACCGGACATAGCTATATCCAGTTTACAGAGGACTGTCATCATAGCACTCCAGTCATGGTAATTTCCAGTTTTCAGTGGACTGTTATCATAGCACTTCAGACATGGTTATACTAAATTATGAGAGGACTGTCATATTAGCGCTTCAGACATGGTTACATCCAGTTATCAGAGGATTATCACAATAACAACGGACAATATTATATCCAGTTTTCAGAGGACTGTCATCATAGCACTCCAGTCATGGTTATTTCCAGTTTTCAGAGGACTGTTATCATAGCACTTCAGACATGGTTATATCCTGCTATCAGAGAACTGTCATCATATCACTTCAGATATGGTTATACTTAATTATGAGAGGACTGTCATATTAGCGCTTCAGACATGGTTATATCCAGTTATCAGAGGGATTATCACCTAACACCATACATGGTTATATGCAGTTATCAGAGGATTATTACCATAATATGCCGGACATGGTTATATCCAGTTATCAGAGGATTATCACCAAAGCATACCGGACATTGCTATATCCAGTTATCAGAGGAATATCACCATAACACGGGACATGGTTATATGCAATTATCAGTGGACTGTCATCATAGCACTCCAGTCATGGTTATATGCAGTTATCAGAGATCTATCATCATAGCACTCCAGACATGATTGTATCCAGTTACGAGAGGACTGTTATCATAGCACTTCAGATATGGTTATACTAAATTATCAGAGGACTGTCATATTAGCACTTCAGACATATTTATATCCAGTTATCAGAGGATTATCACCATATCACTTCAGACATGGTTATTTCCAGTTTTCAGAGGATTATCACCAGTATGCCGGACATTGTAATTTTCGTTATCAGAGGACTGTCATCATAGCACTCCAGTCATGGTAATTTCCAGTTTTCAGAGGACTGTTATCATAGCACTTCAGACATGATTATATCCAGTTATGAGAGGACTGTCATCATAGCACTCCAGACATGGTCATATTCAGTTATCAGAGGATTATCACCATAACAACGGACATTATTATATCCAGTTTTCAGAGGACTGTCATCATAGCACTCCAGTCATGGTTATTTCCAGTTTTCAGAGGACTGTCATCATAGCACTTTAGACATGGTTATATCCTTTTTTCAGAGAACAGTTATAATAGCACTTCAGACATGGTTATATCCTGTTATCAGAGGACTGTCATCATAACACTCCAGACATGGTCATCTTCAGTTATCAGAGGATTATCACCATATTATTCCGGACATGGTTATATCCAGTTATCAGAGGACTATCATCATATCAGTTTAGACATGGCTATATTCAGTTATCAGAGGACTGTCATCATAACACTCAAGACATGGTCATATTCAGTTATCAGTGGATTATCACAATAACATCGGACATTATTATATCCAGTTATCAGAGGACTGTCATCATAGCACTCCAGTCATGGTTAAATGCAGTTATCAGAGATATGTCATCATAGCACTTCAGACATGATTATATCCAGTTACGAGAGGACAGTTATCATAGCACTCCAGACATGGTTATATACAGTTTTCAGAGGACTGTTATCATAGCACTCCAGTCATGGTTATTTCCAGTTATCAGAGGATTATCACCATAGCATCGGACATGATTATATCCAGTTATCAGAGGACTGTCATATTAGCACTTCAGACATGGTTATATCCAGTTATCAGAGGATTATCACTATAACACCGGACATGGTTATATGCAGTTAACAGAGGATTATCACCATAGTATTCCGGACATGGTTATATCCAGTTATCAGAGGACGGTCATCACAGCACTCCAGACATGGTTTTATCCAGTTATCAGTGGATTATCACCATAACATCGAACATTATTATATCCAGTTATCAGAGGACTGTCATCATAGCACTCCAGTCATGGATATATGCAGTTATCAGAGATCTGTCATCATAGCACTTCAGACATGATTATATCCAGTTACGAGAGGACTGTTATCATAGCACTCCAGACATGGTTATATCCAGTTTACAGAGGACTGTTATCATAGCACTTCAGACATGGTTATATCCTGTTATCAGAGAACTGTCATCATAGCACTTCAGATATGGTTATACTAAATTATCAGAGGACTGTCATATTAGCACTTCAGACATTGTTATATTCAGTTATCAGAGGACTGTCATCATATAACTTTAGACATGGTTATATCCAGTTATCGGAGGATTATCACCAAAGCATACCGGACATAGCTATATCCAGTTTACAGAGGACTGCCATCATAGCACTCCAGTCATGGTAATTTCAGTTTTCAGTGGACTGTTATCATAGCACTTCAGACATGGTTATACTAAATTATGAGAGGACTGTCATATTAGCGCTTCAGACATGGTTATATCCAGTTATCAGAGGATTATCACCATAACACCAGACATGGTTATATGCAGTTATCAGAGGATTATTACCATAATATGCCGGACATGGTTATATCCAGTTATCAGAGGATTATCACTATAACAACGGACATTATTATATCCAGTTTACAGAGGACTGTCATCATATCACTCCAGTCATGGTAATTTCCAGTTTTCAGTGGACTGTTATCATAGCGCTTCAGACATGGTTATATCCAGTTATCAGAGGATTATCACCATAACACGGGACATGGTTATATGCAGTTATGAGAGGACTGTCATCATAGCACTCCAGACACGGTTTCATCCAGATCAAACGATTATCACTACAGTATCGGACATTGTTATATCCAGTTATCAGAGGACTGTCATATTATCACTTCAGACATGGTTATCCAGTTATCAGAGGATTATCACCATATCACTTCAGACATGGTTATATCCAGTTATCAGTGGATTATCACTATAACAACGGACATTATTATATCCAGTTTACAGAGGACTGTCATCATAGCACACCAGTCATGGTAATTTCCAGTTTTCAGTGGACTGTTATCATACACTTCAGACATGGTTATACTAAATTATGAGAGAACTGTCATATTAGCGCTTCAGACATGGTTATATCCAGTTATCAGAGGATTATCACCATAACACCAGACATGGTTATATGCAGTTAACAGAGGATTATCACCATATTATTCCGGACATGGTTATATCCAGTTATCAGAGGACGGTCATCACAGCACTCCAGACATGGATTTATCCAGTTATCAGTGGATTATCACCATAACATCGAACATTATTATATCCAGTT
The DNA here is from genome assembly GCA_020796225.1 of Arion vulgaris. Classification (NCBI taxonomy): domain Eukaryota; kingdom Metazoa; phylum Mollusca; class Gastropoda; order Stylommatophora; family Arionidae; genus Arion; species Arion vulgaris. The sequence continues at coordinate 4,064,058 of CM036764.1, read as the reverse complement.
ATCAGAGGACTGTCATCATAGCACTCCAGTCATGGATATATGCAGTTATCAGAGATCTGTCATCATAGCACTTCAGACATGATTATATCCAGTTACGAGAGGACTGTTATCATATCACTCCAGACATGGTTATATCCAGTTTACAGAGGACTGTTATCATAGCACTTCAGACATGGTTATATCCTGTTATCAGAGAACTGTCATCATAGCACTTCAGATATGGTTATACTAAATTATCAGAGGACTGTCATATTAGCACTTCAGACATTGTTATATTCAGTTATCAGAGGACTGTCATCATATAACTTTATACATGGTTATATCCAGTTATCGAAGGATTATCACCAAAGCATACCGGACATAGCTATATCCAGTTTACAGAGGACTGTCATCATAGCACTCCAGTCATGGTAATTTCCAGTTTTCAGTGGACTGTTATCATAGCACTTCAGACATGGTTATACTAAATTATGAGAGGACTGTCATATTAGCGCTTCAGACATGGTTACATCCAGTTATCAGAGGATTATCACAATAACAACGGACATTATTATATCCAGTTTTCAGAGGACTGTCATCATAGCACTCCAGTCATGGTTATTTCCAGTTTTCAGAGGACTGTTATCATAGCACTTCAGACATGGTTATATCCTGCTATCAGAGAACTGTCATCATATCACTTCAGATATGGTTATACTTAATTATGAGAGGACTGTCATATTAGCGCTTCAGACATGGTTATATCCAGTTATCAGAGGATTATCACCATAACACCATACATGGTTATATGCAGTTATCAGAGGATTATTACCATAATATGCCGGACATGGTTATATCCAGTTATCAGAGGATTATCACCAAAGCATACCGGACATTGCTATATCCAGTTATCAGAGGAATATCACCATAACACGGGACATGGTTATATGCAATTATCAGTGGACTGTCATCATAGCACTCCAGTCATGGTTATATGCAGTTATCAGAGATCTATCATCATAGCACTCCAGACATGATTGTATCCAGTTACGAGAGGACTGTTATCATAGCACTCCAGACATGGTTATATCCAGTTTTCAGAGGACTGTTATCATAGCACTTCAGATATGGTTATACTAAATTATCAGAGGACTGTCATATTAGCACTTCAGACATATTTATATCCAGTTATCAGAGGATTATCACCATATCACTTCAGACATGGTTATTTCCAGTTTTCAGAGGATTATCACCACAGTATGCCGGACATTGTAATATTCAGTTATCAGAGGACTGTCATCATAGAACTTTAGACATGGTTATATCCAGTTATCAGAGGATTATCACCAAAGGATACCGGCCATTGATATATCCTGTTATCAGAGGAATATCACCATAACACGGGACATGGTTATATGCAGTTATGAGAGGTCTGTCATCATAGCACTTCAGACGTGGTTTATATCCAGTTATGAGAGGACTGTCATCATGGCACTCCAGACATGGTTTTATCCAGATCAAACAATTATCACTATAGCATCGGACATTGTTATGTCCAGTTATCAGAGGACTGTCATATTAGCACTTCAGACATGGTTATATCCAGTTATCAGAGGATTATTACCATAGCATGCCGGACATTGTTATATTCAGTTATCAGAGGACTGTCATCATAGCACTTTAGACATGGTTATATGCAGTTATCAGTGGATTATCACCATAACATCGGACATTATTATATCCAGTTATCAGAGGACTGTCATCATAGCACTCCAGTCATGGTTATATGCAGTTATAATAGATCTGTCATCATAGCACTTCAGACATGATTATATCCAGTTACGAGAGGAATGTCATCATATCACTCCAGACATGGTTATATCTAGTTTTCAGAGGACTGTTATCATAGCACTTCAGACATGGTTATATCATGTTATCAGAGAACTGTCATCATAGCACTTCAGATATGGTTATACTAAATTATCAGAGGACTGTCATATTAGCACTTCAGACATGGTTTTATCCAGTTATCAGAGTATTATCACCATATCACTTCAGACATTGTTATTTCCAGTTATCAGAGGATTATCACCACAGTATGCCGGAAATTGTTATATTAAGTTATCAGAGGACTGTCATCATAGAACTTTAGACATGGTTATATCCAGTTATCAGAGGATTATCACCAAAGCATACCGGACATTGCTATATCCAGTTATCAGAGGAATATCACCATAACACGGGACATGGTTATATGCAGTTATGAGAGGTCTGTCATCATAGCACTTCAGACGTGGTTTATATCCAGTTATGAGAGGACTGTCATCATAGCACTCCAGACATGGTTTCATCCAGATCAAACGATTATCACAATAGCATCGGACATTGTTATATCCAGTTATCAGAAGACTGTCATATTAGCACTTCAGACATGGTTTTCCAGTTATCAGAGGATTATCACCATAACAACGGACATTATTATATCCAGTTTTCAGAGGACTGTCATCATATCACTCCAGTCATGGTTATATGCAGTTATCAGAGGTCTGTCATCATAGCACTTCAGACATGATTATATCCAGTTACGAGAGGACTGTCATCATAGCACTCAAGACATGGTTTTTTTCCAGTTTTCAGAGGACTGTTATCATAGCACTTCAGACATTGTTATATCCTGTTATCAGAGCACTGTCATCATAGCACTTCAGATATGGTTATACTAAATTATGAGAGGACTGTCATATTAGCGCTTCAGACATGGTTATATCCAGTTATCAGAGGATTATCCACATAACACCGGACATGGTTATATGCAGTTATCAGTGGACTGTCATCATTGCACTCCAGACATGGTTATATGCAGTTATCAGAGGATTATCACCAAAGCATACCGGAATATGTTATATCCAGTTATCAGAAGAATGTCATCATAACACCGGACATAATTATATGTAGTTATGAGAGGTCTGTCATCATAACACTCCAGACGTGGTCATATTCAGTTATCAGTGGATTATCACCATAACATCGGACATTATTATATCCAGTTATCAGAGGACTGTCATCATAGCACTCCAGTCATGGCTATATGCAGTTATCATAGATCTGTCATCATAGCACTTCAGACATGATTATATCCAGTTACGAGAGGAATGTCATCATATCACTCCAGACATGGTTATATCCAGTTTTCAGAGTACTGTTATCATAGCACTTCAGACATGGTTATCAGAGGACTGTCATCATAGCACTTCATATATGGTTATACTAAATTATCAGAGGATTGTCATATTAGCACTTCAGACATGGTTATATCCAGATATCAGAGGATTATCACAATAGCATGCCGGACATTGTTATATTCAGTTATCAGAGGACTCTCATCATTGCACTTTAGACATGGTTATATCCAGTTATCAGAGGATTATCACCAAAGCATACCGGACATTGCTATATCCAGTTATCAGAGGAATATCACCCTAACACGGGACATGATTATATGCAGTTATCCAGTTATCAGAGGATTATCACCACATCACTTCAGACATGGTTATATCCAGTTATCAGAGGACGGTTATCATAGCACTCATGACATGTTTATATCCAGTTATCAGAGAACTATCATCATATCACTTTAGACATGGTTATATCCAGTTATCAGAGGATTATAACTATAGCATACTGGACATGGTTATATCCATTTATCAGAGAACTGTCATCATATCACTTCAGATATGGTTATACTCAATTATCAGACTGTTATCATAGCACTTCAGACATGGTTATATCCAGTTATCAGTGGATTATCACCATTACACAGGGCATGGTTATATGCAGTTAACAGAGGATTATCACCATAACACATCATCATCACCTTTCAACTCCCATCGGAGCACATGTCTTCAACAAACTTCTTCCATCTCTTCCTCTCTCTTGCCACCCCTTCCAATTCTTTCCATGTTTTGCCTATCCTCTTTATATCCGCCTCCAGCTCTCTTGTCCAGGTCTGCCTAGGCCTTCCCCTACCCCTCTTTCCCTGCGGGTTCCAAAACAATGCCTGTCTTGCGATGCTTCCGGTCGATCTTCTCAATGTATGTCCTATCCATCGCCAGCGTCTCTTCCTGAGCTCTCTCTCCACTGGTATCTGCTTTGTTCTTTCCCTGAGTTCCTCGTTTGTAATCTTATCATACCATCTCAACCCCTCTATCCTACGTAAACATCCATTTACGAAGGTCTGCAGTTTTCTGATAGTTTCCTTTGTGGTCTTCCATGTTTTCGAGCCATAGAACAGCACTGACTTCACATTTGACTGGAAAATTATCAGTTTTGTGTTTGTTTTGATCTCCTTGCCTTCCATATCTTACTCAATGCAATAAATTTCCCTCTTGCTTTTTGTATTCTTATCTTAACATCTTTGTTTGTTCCTCCTTCTGTGTCTATGTTGCTTCCAAGGTATGTGTATGATTCTACATCCTGCAGTGCTGTTTCCTCCAGCATAATCTGGTTTACATTTGCAGCATTTATTCTCATGACCTTGGTCTTCCCCTGTGTATTTTCAAACCTAGCTGCTGAGACTTATTATTTAAGGTATTCATTTTGTCTTTAATCTGTGCGTGGTTGTGAGACAGCAAAGCCAGATCGTCTGCAAAATCCAGCTCCTCCAGTTGTTTCACAAGTGTCCATTGTATTCCCCCTCTGTTATCCGTTGTTGATTTCATGATCCAATCTATGGCCAGCAAGAACAGGAATGGTGATAACAAGCATCCCTGCCTCACCCTGTTCTTATCTCAAAGGTTTCCCGTCAGTTGGCCGTCGTGTATGACTCTGCATTTCATTTTTTCATACGTTTTATTTATTAGGTTTGCAATCTTGTGTGGAACTCCATAGTGTATTAATAGTTTCACAATGATTCCTATCCAGACTATCAAACGCCTTTTCATAATCCACAAAACCTATTTATAGTGGTGAGTTCCACTCCAAGCTTTGCTCCACTATAATGCACAGTGTAGCTATCTGGTCTGTGCAGGATCTATTCTTACGGAACCCTGCTTGTTCTTCTCTCAGTTGTTTATCTATGGCCTCTTTAAGTTTATCGAGTATAATCCTGTTTAATACTTTGCCTGGCACTGATAGTAGCATTACCCCTCTATAGTTCGTACATTTTTGCATGTCTCCTTCTTTGGCAGTTTTACCAAGTGACCTTCTTTCCACTCTACTGGTATCTCTTCTCTCTCCCATATCTTCCCTAGTAATTTGTATAGTAGCTCTGTTGAGGTATCTTTATCTGCCTTAATGGCCTCTGCTGGAATGTTGTCTGGCCCTGCTGCTTTCCTATCCTTTAAATTTTTATGGCCTTCATTATTTCTTCTTTACTTGGTCTTTCACAATTCATTTGTAGCTCCTCTTCAGCTGGCTCTATTTCCGAGTGGGACCAGGTTTTGGCATATTAAGCAGTTCTTCAAAATGTTCTTTCCATCTCTCCATTTGTTCTTTAGTGTTGCTAATTACTTTGCCTCTCTTGTCTTTTATAAGGCCACTTGATTGTTTGTATTTTCCTGTTAACTTCCTTGTGATGTTATACAGGTCCCTCATATTTCCTTTTTCTGCTGCTTCTTCTGCTTCTTCTGCCAACTCCTCTATATATTTTATTGTATCCCTTCTAATGTTTTGTTTAACCTTTTTGTTGGCTTCCCCATATACCTTGTGGGCTTTAGCTTTAGCACCTCTAGTTTTGCATCTGTTTAGATCCGCTTTCCTGGTTTTTCTTTCTTTGATCAGACTAAGGGTATCTGTTGTTATCCAATCTTTGTTTTTCAGCTCCTTATCTCCCAAAACCTCTGAGCATGTATCCTTCCATATATTTGTTATCTGTTGCCAATGTTCTTCAATATTCATATCGTCTACCAGCTGTTCCAATGCGTGGTACTTGTTTGATACTGCGACTGCAAATCTGTCTCTTACTTCCTGGTTTCTAAGCTCTTCTACTTTGAACTGCTTTCTATAATTTGGGTTTGTTGAATATCTTTTAAGTTTCAGCCTGATTTTACTTAACAGGAGGAGGTGGTGATCCGATGCCACGTCTGCACCTCTGCACACTTTAACGTCTTGTAATACATATGTGGTCTATCTGGTTAGCTGTTATGTGGTCTGGTGATATCCATGTGGCCTTGTGTACTCTCTTATGCTGAAATATGCTGCCGCCTATGATTAACTGGTTTGAGGCACAACAATTTGCAAACATTTCCCATTCTCATTCATTCTACCCAGCCCATGATTTCCCATGGTCTCTTCGAAACTGCTATTGTCGTCTCCTATCTTTGCATTTAAGTCCCCATCAAAACTATAATATCCTTTTTCTCTTCCTGTCCATAATACTTTGTACTTTGGTATAAAATCTCTCTTTAGCTACTTGTTCCTGATCGTTAGTTGGCGCGTAGCATTGGATGACCTTTAGGTTAATTTTCTTTTTGTTGGTTCTAAATGTTGCTGTTATTATTCTGGGCCCGATTGTTTCCCATTCTATTAATGCTTTTGTGCTTCTCTGGACAGCATGAGGACAACTCCTTTACTATGGTGTGTGCTCTCTTCTTCTTTTGCCCTGAGGACAGCATTATTTCGCCTGTGTGTAGTTTAATTTTGTCTATTCCTCTCCCTCTTGTCTCCGAGACTCCCAGAATGTCTATCTTGTAGTTTTCATCTCTGTCGCGAGCTGGGCCGTTTTTCCCTGCTCCAGCAACGTTCTCACGTTCCAGCAACCAATTCTGGCTATTTTCCGACAGGAAAGAAGGCTAGTCGGCATCCCAGGATCCTTGCGGCTTTCCCGGTGATACGTCATTTGCCCCCTGTTGGGAACTTCCCTGGTTCGGATGGTTGAGTTGAGTTATTCCATATTGTTGAAGTAACCATGTTTGTTGAAGTTTTTGGCTTATTTTTTCTACAGGGTGAGGTAGCCAGCCCCACATCCACCCTCCTTAGTCGACTCTTACGACATGCCTGGCAGATAGACATTGCTGCATATTCTTTCCTCCCCTGTGGGCCCCGGCAGCACTCGGGCGGATCTCTACCTTAGTCGCCTCTTACGACATGCCTTGTAGGGCGCAGTGTTGCAATTCTTTGCTTCCCTTGCGGGCCCCAGCAACACACGGGCGACCATAACACAGGACATAGTTATATGCAGTTATCAGAGGACTGTCATTATAGCACTCCAGTCATGGTTATATGCAGTTATCAGAGGATTATCACCATAGCATGCCGGACATTGTTATATTCAGTTATCAGAGGATTATCACCATAGCATCGGACATGGTTATATCCAGTTATCAGAGGAATATCAGCATAACACCGGACATGGTTATATGCAGTTATGAGAGGTCTGTCATCATAGCACTTCAGACGTGGTTTATATCCAGTTATAAGAGGACTGTTATCATAGCACTCCAGACATGGTTTCATCCAGTTATCAGAGGATTATAATCATAGCATACCGGGCATGGTCATCTTCAGTTATCAGAGGACTGTCATAATAACACTTCTGACACGGTTATATCCAGTTTTCAGAGGACTGTCATCATAGCACTTCAGACATGGTTATATCCAGTTATCAGAGGATTATCACCATAGATTGATTGTTTACTTCCATGAGGGCATGAAAGCCAGCATACAGTTCGATGGCAGCACATCTGATAGTTTTGAGGTTAAGAGTGGAGTCAAGCAGGGTCCTTGCCCCCACTCTCTTTGGTATCTTCTTCGCAGTCCTTTTGAACCACGCCTTAGGGGACGCTGATGGTGATGTTTTCATCCGCACTAGATCTGATGGTTCACTGTTTAACTTGGCTCGCTTAAGAGCCAAGACAAAAACGACGGAAATACTTCTCAAGGACCTCCTTTTCGCTGACGATGCTGCCTTAGTCGCCCACAGTGAGACTACACTGCAATGTCTAATTAATAATTTGTCAAAGGCATGCGACCTCTTTTCTCTGACAATAAGTGTCTCTAAAACAGTTGTATTATGTCTGGGAGGTAAGACATCAAATATCACTTTAAATGGTAACCATCTAACACCAGTGCAAAAATTCTGCTAACTTGGGTCCACGGTCACTGCCAGCCTTTCTCTTGATGAAGAAATCAACGCTCGTATAGGAAGTGCGGCTACTACATTCGGCATACTATCAAAGCGAGCGTGGGACAAAAAAATGGACATTGCAGACGAAAACTCAAATATATCAAGCCTGTGTAATTAGTTCTTTACTATATGGCTCAGAAACATGGACAGCCTACTCAAGACACGAGAGGAGACTTAACATCTTTCACCTTCGATGTCTCCGCAAGATTATGAACATCAGGTGGTACGACAAGATAACCAACTCTGAAGTACTACAACGTGCAAATCTGCCTTCCATCATGGGCATGCTCAGCAGTAGACGACTAAGATGGTTGGGACATGTGAAAAGAATGGAAACTTATCGCATACCAAAACAAATGTTGTTCTGTGAACTTTCGGAGGAAGAGGCACCAGGGCAGACCACTGCTCAGATATAAAGATGTCTGCAAATCCTCAATGAAAAACTTTTCTATAGATCCCAGCACATGGGAGGGACTAGCTGATGACAGAGTTGTGTGGAAAGCCAAATTACGGAAGGGCGCAAAGTCTTTTGAGAAGAGACTTATGTATGAGCTGAACGACAGAGAGAAAAGCGAAAACTCAGAAGTTGTCACAGTAAAACACTTGCCTTTTGACCGTCTTTAAAGATGAAAAGGGCCATATATCACCATAGCATACCGGACATGGTCATGTTCAGTTATCAGAGGATTATCACCATAACATCGGACATTATTATATCCAGTTTTCAGCGGACTGTCATCATATCACTTCAGACAAGGTTTCATCCAGTTATCAGAGGATTATCACCATAGCATACCGGACATTGTTATGATATTCTCGTTTCTCACTCTATCTTTTCTTGTAACGTTTTCGTAGACATCATATTTCACATGTAATCTTTCTTGTCAAATAAGATCAGGAGTAAGGCAGGGATGTGTGCTTTCGCCTATACTTTTCAATATATACATAGACAGGATAACGCAAGAAATCAAGACAGATAACAACATCGATAACAACTACAATTTAATCAACGAACTACTCTTTGCAGATGATCAGAGTATAATTTACAACAACGAACACAAACTTCAACAACACATAAATGCCCTGCAAGCGACATGCGAAAAATATGACATGAAAATTAACACCTCCAAAATAGAAGTCATGACAATAAGTAGGTCAACAGGTCAACTAAATATACACGTGAATAATGTAAACATACAACAGACTCCAGAATTCAAATATCTCGGAGTATATTCACAGCAGATGGAAAGATGGACATAGAAATCGAGACTAGATGCCAGAAGGCAAATGCAGTGGCATACCAACTGTCACCACTGTTAAAACATCCAAGCATTAACATGGCAGTCAAACGACAACTGATAAACTGCATATTTATTCCAACTCTCTGCTATCAGTGCCAAACATGGCCACTGACTAAGACACAAGAAAGAAAGAATACTACATGTGAAATGAGATGTCTACGAAAGCTGTCAACGTTACAAGGCGAGATAGAGTGAGAAACGAGAATATCAGAAGCATCGTTGGTACTATACCATGCATACAGTACATCGAGAAGCAAAGATTCAAGTGGTTCGGCCATTTAATGAGAATGGAACCACATTTACTATAGTTTGTCCATTAATTCGTGAGCACGTTTGAAAATGATTTTCTCGAAAACTACCTGTTGGATCTCAGTGATATTTTGCAAGCAGCCTTAGAATATCCATGACGCTAGAGAAATATTTTTTACAAGAAAATTTGATGTAGTTTGAAATATTTCTTCTTCAGGTTATATTAAAATCAACCTCAACGGATTGTACACAATAGTAACAGATCTACGGTACACAGACGCGTTGTTCTAAAAATACATTATGGTAACATTGAAATATCGTAAGGAAACAACAATTTCACGGGAATTCCGTGCACCTAACCCAGTCGACTTAGAAAGCGGAAAGCATATGACGTTATAATTGGGATACCGTTGTATAGTTATAGGTGTATCTCGCTATTTGTATGAAGCTATTGTATCATATTTGTTGGCTTATCAAAACTGACATTGATATCACATTCATAATGAATCTGAAGTGCACATTTATAACAATGCAGAAGGTTACAGTTTTACTATACCAACATTTCCGTAGGGAATCTAAGAGAGGTCATCTATATTGCGATATTCATACCCCTGAGAAACGAACGCAACTGGCGCTTGGTCTGAATAGAGAATCCTTTTCCCGATGGATTAAACAGGACACAAAGTGCACTAATGTCAAGCAAGGAAGGAAAAGAACAATTGACGACTTTGACATAGATGTCATAAGACGGAGCTCTTGAAAATGTTTGCGACAAATCATCTTGTTCTCTCAGGAAACTGAAATTAAAACTGCAATCAGATTGCAGCATAGACATTTCTAAAAGTACTCTATGGAAAATTGAAAGAGCCCGGCTTCACCTTCAGAAAAACTATAGGCGGCAGGAATATTATTTGTGAAAAGCCACATTTAATTGCTGCCCCAAGTAAATACCTGAGGCAGATCCGTGAGCGGCGGAGGCAAGGCTATGATATTGTATATTTGGACGAATCCTGGGTCAATGCTCACCACACCAATGCTAAAGAATGGCAATCAGTAGACGGTGAACAGAAAGAAAAATACCAAGCAGCAAGGCCAGCGTATTATACTAACACATGCAGGAAGCAGTGAAGAAGGTCTTGTCCATGACGCTGGACTTATTTTCCAATCAAAAGTACCGACGGTAGGGACTACCACACAGAAATCAATGGACATATTTTCAGGCACTGGATGGAGAAAGATCTACTTTCAATTCTAAACAGACCATCATGCTTGGTAATGGATAATGCATCCTATCACAACGCAGTATCAGCGGAAGACAAAGTACCAACTGCATCAAATACAAAGATCAAATTAGGACTTGGCTTGCTAAGGAAAATGTCAGCTTCGATGATACATATTTGAAACCCGAGTTGTTGCACCTGGTGAGGATGACAAATAAGACAAAGGTGTTTCATATTGACAAAATCATTGCGGAATACGGCCACACGTCTTTGCGACTACCTCCATATCATGCTCACCTCAATCCGATAGAGCTTGTCTGGGCTAAAGTAAAAAGGGCAAGTTGCCGAACAGAACAGGACGTTTAAAATGTGTGATGTTGAAGTTCTGACACGTGAGTCCCTCTCAATGATAGACATGCAGTTCTGGAAGAAGTGTGTTGAACATTTGCTCCGAGAGGAAGACGAGTACTGGCACCGAGATGGATTACAATTTGTCCCGCCAGTAACAATTATCAACCTCATGGAATCGTCAGATTCGGGATGATACAAATCATATTTTGATTACAGACTGAGAAATAGCAACGTATACATTTCCATATCCAAATGCGTCTACCATCATACAATTTGTGGTGAAGTTAAGACACCCTGGGGTCTAATGGTGACCGAAGGGAGGACTAACTGTTGCCTATTGTATCCAAGTTCACGATTGTACATAAAGGCACACACTTAATTACTTGACCTATCAAGTTAATATGGAGATACACCTATGAATAGAATTGACATGGACAAATTCTAGGGGTTACTGTAAAATCTAAAATTTGAGCCCCTGTATTTGCAATTGTCATAAAAGATCAAAGGAATTCGCCGATGTGCAAAATCCCTAGCATCTATGGACTACTGGTTAGCTTTATTTTAGCGTCATGGATATTCTAGGCTGCATGCAAAAAATGACTGAGATCCAACAGGTAGTTTTTGAGAAAATCAATTTCAAACGTGCTCACGAATTAATGGACAGACTATAGCATTGCTCTTTGAGGTAATCTGTTGGTAATCTGCTTATGTGGCTGAATCATTTAATTTGTTCTTTCTTGATGAAGTCTAGAACTGATGCTGTATCAACTTTATTTTACTGATGTCTTCATTTGTAAACTGGTATCTTTTTTATACTTCATCTCTGTCGAGACTAGTTTTCTTCTTTCCTTTGATGTCAGTGTCGAGTATTGACACTAGTAGCATAATGTTGTGAAAAAGATTGTGTTGAACATTGCTCCTTTTGTGTTCATGGCGACATGTTTGCATTTTAAAATGTGCATCATTTATACTATCATTTGATTTGCTTTGTGGCATATGTGTTGGATTTCGTTAGTTTTTCTTCCATTTGTGAAAACAAAGCCCTCTAGGGATGTAAGTCTTTGACTTGTTGTCATAGTCGTTTGCGCATGGAGATATTAGTAGTGTTTTCCTCTCTAGCGAATGCAATTAGTTCAGTTTTATCAATGTTTATTTGAACACGTAAACACAAAGTACTACAGTTTTACAAAATACATAAACAGTGACGATAAACAGCAACGTTAGAACAAGAATGACGAATTTCGAGGAACACTACAAATGGACGATTACTGTGAAACATAAACCTATCACAACATGTTTCCACATGTAATCGTCCATTTGTAGTGTTCCTCGAAATTCGTCATTCTTGTTGTATTGTTTGCTTGATAAAGGCCTTTTGGTCGAAACGTTGCTGTTTATCGTCACTGTTTATGTATTTTGTAAAACTGTAGTACTTTGTGTTTACGTGTTCAACTATTTTTCAAAGTTTTACTGCAGTCTCCACCTTTTTTCAATGTTTATTATCATATTGTATTGGTTGAAATACTTACTGGAATCTGTCAATGTGTTGTTGTAGCTGTTCCTCTGTTGTTATGATGTCCTGATCATCGGTAACAAGAAATTTGTTTAAGAGTTCCCCAAGGTTGTTGCCATCAATGGTGCTAGCTATTTTACCGATTTGATTAATACATGTGATGGACATGTACGCATCCTGATAGTACGCATCCTTGTCTTACTCCTGTTCTTACGTGGACCTTTTCTGATAGTCATGCCTTTGTTCTAATCGTACAGTCTTTGATTAAACATAGGTTCTTGAATAGGTTAATTAAGTGGTCATTAACTGCATACATTGACAATATTTTCCACAACTTGTTTCTGTCTACGCGGTGGAACACTATTTCCTGTTCCACGAACGCAACATGTATCTGTCGAACTCGAACGACAGTCTTTTCCACTTTCTGTCTGAGATCAAGTATTGCATCTATACAGCTTCTATTCTTTCAGAATGCCATTTGTGAGATATTAAGCAGTGGCTTGATGGTATGCACAGTCTCTTTTCGAGAACTTGAAAGAATATTTGTTCAGATGTTACTGTATTTGCTATTTCTCTATATTTCGTTCAATCTCTTATGCTACCTTTCTTCTTCCGGATTCAGACTATTGTTGTATTCCTCCAATCTGCTGGTGTATATATTTATCGCATGCTAAACATGTTGGAATAAATGCCACTAGCTAGAAACATACACGTTTAGATGAATTTTGTTCATAAACTTAAACCATATGATACAGTAAGTAATTCTTGTTCCTCCAATGTTGCATATGTCATACGCACCAGCTCACCAGCCGGTGATAATATAAATATGATTTAGGTCAGTTATGGTAAGTTTGTGCACTCATATCTATTTGTGAGATCAGATCCATGTAATTAACACTTACGACAGAGAACATTATATACACATATATACAGAAAGATATTACACCAGTATTGATATCAATAGTGAAGAGAATATGTGAAGAAGATGTGCAGAGTAAAACACATTTCTTATCGAATAGTTATATTCATTAGAAACTATTTCTATATAACAAAAGTTACATTCTAATATCAATATTTTTGCAATAAAATGAAAAAAAAATTTATGTCAAAGTAAAAACAAATGCAACTACTATACAAGAAAGCACACATTCAATTGAAGATTGATAACAAAATACAAGAAATAGCTTGAATAGCATAAGATGGTCATAATGTAAATAACATGAGATGTACTCAGTTTACAATTAGTGAAATATGAAACATTGGTTATTTTATGAATTATGATAATGTCAATGAACAACAACTGAGTTTGTTTTCTTATGCAACAGAAACAGCTGGAATCTAAACTTCTTTACTTGATTTACCTCGCTGAACATATTATTATTATTTGATTTGGTTGATATTATTTGAAAGAACAACTACACCATCAGATGTTTCTAGCTTCTCCAACATCTGTCTGCTGTTTATGACAGAGTGTTTCAATTAACTGCAACAACTGTAATGAAATATCCATGTCCTTATGTTGTTCAATAATTTATAATAATGTACATTGTCAACTGTCTTGGTGTAATCTATAAAACTGTTATAAACATTGACAGAGTACAAACTACATTTCACAAATATCTGTTATCTTTCCTAATGGAATCATTGATAACATTTTTTATGTTATATCACCTTCATGATAATCTTCACTACAAATTTGCTGATAATGTCACTGCTCTATAGAGATATTACTAACATATGGGACGTGTAATACATATTAAATAAGCAGATAATAACATTTCTGAATTCTTATTTTAGTTTAAGTTTAGCATCATCATTACCATAATCGCATGCACTGCTTATATGGATATTGCTTCGAACAAAAAAAAGGCGAAATCTCAGGAAAAATAAACTGGACGTTAAAATGATTTTGTAAAGAAGTCATTAATTTTTCGGAACATTATAATCAAATTAACATTGTAAAACTTGATGTAAATCAACAAAATCTAATTTTAGATTAGAAAGATGATACCAGAGATAATGAGAACACTTATGACACTAGAATATTATGATATGGCAAAATATCAATAACAGAATTGATAGTCAGTAATCATGACATACGTTTGTGAGTATCCATGACCAACTCTACAACCGACATCGCATACAATAATAATTAAGTTAGTCTTATCTGTTTGACAATCTATAAATATATCAATGTCTCATTAGTATTTATGTTTCTGATGTTATATATTTCTGTTCGACAGGTCCATCAAAACCAACACAACCAACACGATTGTCCACTATATATATACTGGTTGGTCTAATGTTGCTAGTAGGAGGTCTGATCTATTGCCTACAACGTGAACGACATGGTCGACGATCTAGTCAAGAAATCAGTAGTGAATAAAATGTTGGTAGTATTCTTTGAATATATACTACAAGTAAAACACATTTTAACATTTAGCCATACTATTTGTTTTTTCTTAATGTTCTGAATTGTGAATTAAATAATTGCTTCTTTTGTTAATGTTCATTTGCAACAATGTGAAACATTTGACAACGCACAATAGTATTAAGACAAATCCCAGATCAGGGATAGATATGTAGAAGGCATGCAGCCAGCCCCAGGTGGTAGCTAGTGGACCAGACAGAGAGTTTGTAGTTGTAGATATTTTATTAGCAGAGACTTAGTGTTTGCAAGTCAATGACACTCTCTAAGCAGAATGGCAACACTAGAATGAGATTGACGTAGTAGGAAAACCAAAATCTACGTAAGGTTGTGTAGTGACAGTTAGCGACGATTAGTAAACAGGAGAAGAATACGAGGAAAAACCATTGGAACGGAATGAACGTGTTTGTCATTGATACCATCATGTAACGATGCCCCATTAAATATACGCTCATGAAGTTAACAAGTTTGTGTTTATCAATATATATATATATATATTGTGCTGTTCATCATTATTAGTAGCACCACTGAGTCAGTTGTGACGTACGGGGCGAAGAGTACGCCCACATTACTCGGAAACTACAACAAATCATTACTTACTCGGAAACTACAACACATGGTGTTGGAGGTAAATTCCATCAGAGCCCTGCGTGGACCAGCTGCCCTCAAAAGTGAGTTAACGTTGTGTTTTTTATATTTTCTACAAATGTCCTCAATTTTATATGGACGTAAGCTCAACTGGTTGACCTGGCCGCTATTCATGTAGCGTCCGCAGTCATTTGGATTTTTGAAATCGTTCTTTCTACACGTTCGCATCTTCTTTCATTTGTCCATCGTACAGAGAAGGTGACTGACGTGAATTCCCACCGGTCAAGGAGTTTATCAATATTTTATTCAATCAACGTACGCTACTTCTTGCAATTGTCCATCGTACAGAGAAGGTGATCGGCGTGAAATTCCACCGGTCTAGGAATATATCAATCGTGTCTTCAATCAATGTGCACAACTTCGTTCAATTGTCCTTCCAGAGGGAATGTAAACGACGTGTCAACCCACAGGTCAAGGACATTATCAATCTTTTATTCCATCAACGGACTTTGCTTTTGTCCTGTTATCTTGTCTTCAGTCAACGGAAAATTGAGAATGTAGGTCAGGACATGAACTGGTTCACATTTGCTGTGTACTGTGGACATTCTATATTGTGTGCCACTAGACTGCTGTTATTTACCGTGTAAGTACATCTTTTTACCCCACCTACCTCATGGGATTACTAATTATATCAGATATTTTTTTGGATATACATTCACTTAAGATAGATGCTGTATCTGATTATAATGTACCATGATTTTAACGTCTTCTTTCAGATGATATACATATAGTTCTTATATTTGTGTACTGGGACTTTGGGTACTACGTGCGATTTTCAAAGCGTTTTTTTAAGATTGTCTATTTATAGTCCTTATATCTGCCTCTATTGAGACTTTGTTTAAGTGAGTTTTATTGCAGCTGTGAGCGGTTATAACATTGTATGGCTCACAGAAGCACTAGAGGATGTAGGGTCGGTGAAGATGTTCTGGTGGAGGTGACGCCTCCGGTACAGGTGCCTCTTGCTGCTGTGGTGGATTCTCCGACTCTGGATAGAAATGGTTGCCCAGTAGTTTCCGTGCCGTTGCCTCCTGATGTCTGGAACTTTCCTCGTCCACCCTGCAAGCCACTGCGATTTTTCCTCGTCCACCCTGCAAGCCACTGCGAACTTTCCTCGTCCACCCTGCAAGCCACTGCGAACTTTCCTCGTGCACCCTGCAAGCCACTGCGAACTTTCCTTGTCCACCCTGCAAGCCACTGCGAACTTTCCTCGTCCACCCTGCAAGCCACTGCGAACTTTCCTCGTCCACCCTGCAATCCACTGCGAACTTTCCTCGTCCACCCTGCAAGCCACTGCGAACTTTCCTCGTCCACCCTGCAAGCCACTGCGAACGTTCGGGGTCCGTGATGATCCCTCCGTGGACGAGTTCGCGAGGGACGTTCGCCTATATTGGAGGTACTATGGACGAGTTCGCGAGGGACGTTCGCCGATATTGGAGGTACTATGGACGAGGGCCGGGACAGAGTCGATGCTCTTTCCGATCATCTGTCCGACTCAGTTCGCAGGAAACTACAAATTCAGATGATGACAGTGCAGGACCCGGATTTATTGTTGACTGGTCTCCTGGGTGTGTTTGGGGACAATAGGTCAGCCCATGCTCTCCTGTCCGTTTTCTTTAGCTCATACCAGCGAGTTGGAGAGTCCGGCCTTGACTTCTCCCATCGTCTGGCAGAGCTATTCACGAAGGTCACGGCGGCTCAGGCTCGGAGGGTCGGTCCCTCTGGACACCAATAATCTTAGGGATCATTTTGTGGCGTCTCTGAGTAACCGGCTATGTACCAACATGTTGATGGACAAAGTAGCGGGAGCGCCTTCCACTACCTTCCTGCATTGCCGTGATGATGCTTTGCGATGGGAGTCTAATCCCATCCCTGTGCCGGATTCCACGATCATTTCCGGCGTCGTGTGGAAGAACTGGAATCCAGTGTGGCAGAACGCCGCTATGAGTCACGCTGCCGAATCTCTACCAGAACCCTACCTTCTACACCTCATTCGGAGCGGAGCGATTTGTTTCAGAATCGTCCACGAGGTTGCGCGAGGCGCAATGGAAGAGATAATTTGGGGGGTTATTATTATTGTTCTTCTCTCCACAGCCAACATACAGGACGGCACACACCTCTGGGGGCCCAGGGAACTGGACCATGGAATCCAAACCCCTGATCCCCATGTAATTATTGATTATGAGTTGAGTGCGGAGCAAAGTTTCTTGTACAGTTCAGATGGCAGGTACCAGGAGAGGCAGAGTTTTACGTATAAGTCTGTATTTTGTGAAAAGCGTGAGGATCCAAATTTTCTTCAAAGCCGTCCCTGTGTGACAGATATAGGGTCCCACGAAAATCCAGGTTATGATTGTAATGTGTTGACCCATCGTGAGTCGTATGAGGACCAGTATTTCTAGCAAGCTTTGGAAGACAAATGCCAGGAGCATCAAAGCGAGGATAGATTAGTATCAGTCATTGATGGGTCTGATGTCGTACCTAATTTTTAAATAAATTTTCCCTATGGGGCAGAGGATGGTTCTCAAGATAGAAATAACATAGTATCCGTTGCTGATGGGTCTAGTGCAGAGCCCGAAACTATCCCATATTCTCCCGGTGTGGCAGAAGATAATTTTCAAGGCGAGAAAAGCTATCAGTCATTGGTTTGTGAACCAAGCCAAGAGGAGGATATCGAACGGGCAAATCATAGAGTACCTGGGGATAGGTCAAAGAGTTTGTA